>BMAO01002462.1:0-53501 GCA_019973975.1 Trichonephila clavata
CAGGATGGACACTCCGGCGCTGATATCCTAAGGGAAGTCAACCTCTGACCTTCCTTGATCAAGCCGACAGTAAGGGAAGGTATGGTTCCCTCGCCAAGCCGCTGGTTTCAAAGCACACCGCACGAAGGGGGACTTTGGACCAATAGAAGAACGGTTTCACCAAATACGTCCAAACAGAAATGACTATACATCACGTGTCATTTTCATGGGCATTTCACCTTTAAAGAGATTCTGTTATCCCGAAAGGAGAGCGACACCAACGCAGAGACATGACATACTTCAACAGTCTCTCCAATTTCAACCAGCACCTGCGCCCCAGCATTTTTCCAGCTCTCGTTTAACTCAGCCTTCAACAGGAACAAATATCGGTGCACTCCACAGCACTGCCTGTAATAGAACATTATCGCACCGGCATATCACCGCGGTATAAACCCCCGCGGTATGTTCTTAACTAAAAGCATAAATAATTCCTATAAAATCGAACCAGAGACAAAAATACTTTTATAATAATAATAACTTCAAATGTCTTTCAAAGTTTCACTATCATTTCAAAGATTATGTCAATATATTTAATTGATAAATAGATTTTGCAATTTTAAGAATCGCATTTATAATTATCTGGATTAATTTATTTAAACTGAAAAAAGCAGGAGTCTTGAGTATTTCCTATTCCTATAACATCAAAATGTACCTATAATTTTATCATCAATTTACAATTAATTTTAGAAACTGTTTCTTTACTACAAAAACGTGAACGAATACTATATATTTAAATACAGATTAAAAATACTGTTCCGGATATATTTATAAATTATGCATAGTCAAAACATCTCATAATTGAACAAGGAGAAAATAAAATATTAGTACGTACAGATAAAAACAGTATTCTATGCATTCATAACAGTATGCAGTACTTCTAATACATGCGAAAATAAAATAAAAATTGAAGAGACATTGCTCTGTTCCATATCAATCTTCCTACCAACCAATAGATCTTCATTTTCAAGATGAAAGGATCTAAATAAGAAATGGAGTATTTATCACACACTCATTAATCGATATTCTTTTTATCATTGTATTGAAGAAGGTCCCATATGTCATGTATATCTAAATTGACAATTCAATTCAATAAAAACGATAACAGTTTTCTTATTCCGATCGCTGCAAAAGAAGTGGTTTAAAAATAAATGCAAAATGTTTAAAGGATAGTACTTTGTGATGTTCCTCAAGCCTATAAACTATCGATGCATGTGTGCATTGTTGGAATATGTGTGTATACAAATATACATAATCTATTTATGAGTATAGACTCAATATACAAATTTTCATTTTTAAGCAATTCTTCCTTTTTAAAAACATCATTTTTTGGTTACTTTTCTTTCTTTTTATAATTAAAGGAGATTTGATTTCGGTATCTTTAGTTTTGTAAGCACGTAACTTACCGCTGGACCAAAATGATGATTTCAGTTAGGAGGTTGTTATTGCTTTTATATAGATACCATCACCACATAATTGTTTTAATACGAGTTACGTTACACTAAAGGTAGATTCAAAAGAACTTTACACTTTTAAATACTAGAAATTTAAAATTTAAGTAGTCATATGAATTTAATATTAAGAAGAAGAGCCTAAATTTTTGTGTACATTTCAGATAAATAAATACGTTTTTTAGTAATCCAACGTTTAAACTGCTCTATTTTAATACAAAAACAAAAACAACAACTGGTCAAAATGTTGTAACTCAAACTTTCATACTTTATGCGCAGCAAAGCCTCTCATAAATAATAAATAACCTGCTTGATGAAAAGTAAATAAAATAAAACATCTAACTATTGAAAACGTGGATAGCAATAAATGAGCTTATATCATATTAGAGATGGGTTTCGAATAATTGACAATGCTTTATGATTCTCCATTGAAATATGACAAACAAATATGCCATTCTTTTTTTTAGATACACTTGCCTCCGAAAATCTGCGTACAAACAATCATCTTACGTGTTTATGCTATAATTATTATTAAAATCTCGCTTCAGAAAATCAACATTCCTCTGTCAGGGATTCTTCAAAATTTTCTTATTCAAACAACAAAAAAATTCATCTTAACATAAAAAAACAAGAATGACCACCAAACAATCACCAACCACCCCCACCTAAAGTCTACGTACACTTACAAAATAGAGCTTTTTATGACCTTTTATTGTGAAATAATTGCACTAAATCGTGTTTTTAAGTAATTATAAGCTTCTTTTACGATTTAATTATGATTTGTAATTTCAAAGCTGGTGTAATTCCATGGCTGACATCAGAAAAGAGATCGATATATTATTGAAAGAAAAGATCCTTAGAAAAAGGGAAAATTTTTAAAGCAATAGCTGAAATTGCTAATAGGAGACATTCATTGACTCAAAAAGTGTTCATAAACTACAAATCAACTAAATTTTAACGTCCAAGTCAAGATCCGGCCACCCGTCTGCAGTGTCACCTCGAGAATCTTGCCTTGAAATACGCTCTTTTTAAATACATCTAAGACTATACATAATTCTAATACATAATATACATAATTCTATCTATAATACATCTATAATACATAATTCTAAGACTATAAGTTTCACAAATAGCTAGAAGTGTTGCTGAGATATTGCAAAAAAAAAGGGAAGTTAACCACAATTCGAAGAAAACTGAAAAGAATGAATATCATGGCCGAGTTGCACTCGAAACATCTGAGCTAAGAGAATGTCCTTTACCAAACAACACCAAAATAGGACACATAATATTTGGAAACATGTAATATATTCACCTGAAAGTAATTTTTGTATTTTGGCATCAAAAAGGACAAAAATATATCTACAAAAATTCCTGCACAGAAATTAAGAAAAAGAATCCTTTTTCGACTATCAAACATGGAGGTAGAGGCATAATGTTTGGGGATGCATAGGAAGCCTTTAAGTTGGTAATCTAGAATTTATTGTATCAACAATGAACAAAATTGATTACCTGAACTTATTGAAGTAGAATATCAGGGATATGCCGGGAAACTTATGGTGAGGGATGATTTTTACTTTCAACGGCACAAAGGTACCGAGCAAATGGCTCACATTGTGAAGTCATTGTGAAGCCATGGCTGTTTTGACATGTCCCAAACCAATTTCGTAAGCCATCCTAGTCCCCAGACCTAAGCACAATACAGCATTTGTGGGATTTACTCGAGTGAATAATCAGGGAAAACGTAATAACAACCGAAGAAATGCTCAGAATCCGTCATAGCGGAAGAATGAAACAAAATATCCACAGATGAGACAACTAAGCTAATTAAATCCTTGCCAAATGTGTTGAAAGAGTTATAGAAAAAACGGAATAGCTTAAAAAGTATTACCTTTTAGTTACTATCCATTATTGTAAATATTTTTTCCAGTGTACGCAGACTTTTGACGTGCGCGATTAGTGTCGTTCTCAAGTTATTAATATTTGTATTATTTTATGAAATAATCAGGTGTTTGTTGCTTATACTATTTGAATTTTCGACGTTAGAGGAATCAATAAAAAAAGTATTGATTCAAAAAAGACTTCATTTAATATGCGATCTTTGTATGAATAAGAAAGATGATCGGTCTGCTCACAGACTTTCAAAGGCAAGTGTATAAACGACCCCAAAGAAGATGTCTACTTTGCTAAGCCCATATAAGCAAAATCTTCGACCTATTACTGTTTTTACTTGTAAATACGGGGGCAGGCACGCAGTCGATACTAAAATGGTCGCGCGGGGTGACTGAGTCACTCCAATCCTTCTTTTATAATTAATTTTATTGTATAGGATAAAAGTCGCAATTCCAGTGATTAATTTAGTTAAGAAAAAGTATACTTACCTACTTTTACGAACCTTTAAATTTTCTTTGTTAATTTGAGAAAAAAATATAAATCAAACTGAACCAAGAAGTTTCAAATGTGCGTGACTTAAATAAAGGACTCACATCACAGATACTTTTCGCTAAAATTACAGGAATGTTATTTTCAGGCAAAACTGCCATATTTTGTTCAAGTTATTGTAGTTTGATTGTCCTTTGATGATCAACAAATAGCATGTTGAACCTTTTCTTGCTTTTGCGTTTTTGACAGGGCGAAGTGTGTCTTGTGGTACACTTATGACTTCATATTTGTCTTGATGGAGTTCTTTCAGTAGCATTTAAAAATTTTCCTTTCAATTCAAACGTTTCATGTTCATCGCCTTTCTCAAATTTACTTTCGCTATCATGATTAATATGCTTTATTTCAGCAGGTTCTTCCTTTGCTTGATCAGTTTTAACTTCCTTCAATAGAGATCCCATAGGCCCATTTCCTTTTTTATATTCTGCTATAATTTACATTTGTAAACCAATAATAAATCGTAAAAAATAATGGCAATCAAAACTACTAAGCCTATATACTAAAGGGAAAATGTAGCCTATTCATAGAAAATATTTTGCAACAAAAGTTATCATGCGAGGAACTCAGTCAAATTAAGTACCTTTTAAGATTGTAAGAAAACGTTTGCCACTCACAAAAAAGAGGAAGATATATGACAAATACATTTTAGTTCCCAGAAAGACTGTCATATAGGAGGATTCTGCCATGGTCATTGGTAACAAATAAACAGTTATCCCGAAATTAACTATTTTGTGAGCCTGGGGTGACTCTGTGCCCCGCGTGACCACTCCCGGGTTAAAGCAAGTTTACTGTCCAGAATCAAGAGGAGAGGGATTATAAAGGCATTGAATTTTTTACTGAATAATTCATCATCCGTTTTCATTAAATTTACGCTTAGAAAAAAAGGGAGACATAATTTATATTTATCAGAATTTGTAGCTCTATACAGATTGGTCTTTGAAAAAAATTTCTACACATGTCAGATATTTCAAAATATCTTATACCTACAGATTATGTTGCTTTACTTTTCAATATTTTAATAAACAAGAGTACTAAATTTCTTAAAATTTATTCCTTATATCCCTAAACTTCAACAAATTAATTTATCTATGAATATTTCTCTACCTTAGCTTCTAAAACAATTCCATACTTCTTACTTTGAATAAATCGTATTTTTCAATTTTTCAGTCAGTTACTTATTTTGGAATAAATTTTTGAAAATATTTCAATTTATCAAACGCCTCCTCATTAAGTCAATTATACACATAAATTAAACAGAGTAGGAGGATTTAAATGAATAATTTTAGCTTAGTTAGTAAAAATACTAATACAATATAAAGAGATTTATGAATATTTCCCCTGATACACATGTTGCAGTTCACAAATCTTCTTACACTACCTATTCAAACCTTTATCAAGCAAGATTTTAGTGGGTGGTTGGTGTGTTGGCTTGTTCTGCACGAAATCCAGTTGTGTTCTCCCCGCTCATTAAAAGCTTTCTAGAAAATCGCTTTACGCTTAGGCATAAAATACGGGTTGACATTCTAGGTTAGACAATACGTTTCATTTTAAGCTGTGGCATCTGCGGTTTCACAGAAAATATGTTTAATTATCTTATAGTGCTTCTTTTTATTATAGCAATGTATTTAAATGTTATGTTTACATAATAATAAACTAATTAATCGTGGTCTAATTAATGCTTTGATGCACGAAACAATGTTGTGTTCCATTCAATAACAAGAATATCAAAGGATTTTCCGTAGTTCAGAAAAATAATTTTGAAAAAAATATCTAAATGATTTTTTAAATTATAATAGGTATTTTTATTTACAAAGAAAATAATATTTTTTTTAAATTACAAAACCTTTTATATTGAATGCTTTTTTGAAGTACAGATTTCTATAATAATCAATATATTAAACTAAAATAACTGAGTAAAGTATGGATACAGTTTATAATCTTGCTCATACTCAATATTCCTATTATTTCACTATCAGAACACTGAACAAGTTTGCCGTACTTTGCTTAAACCTGCTTAAGAAAAAATGCTTTCGAAATACTTCCTAACACATATATGTTGATATGATTTCTTATGCACGGAAGGCTTGGCTACAGATACAAGTATCAATGGAAACCATTGAGTTTTATTTAAAAAGAAACCCACGTAAAATAGCACTTAATCATTTAAATGCAGAATTATTCATAATGGCTAGTAGTTCCATTCAGCAATTATGTACTTAAAACATTAAAGAATTTAATTTGCAATATATCAAATATGTCAAAATTCTTTATGTACTTGAAGAATTTTGAATTTAAATTGCAGTATTTTTAATCTTTCTTCTTGCAAATAGTTTGCCATAGATTATTTACATATATTTCGTAAATGAATTTAGATATGAATTTTGTTCAGTAAAATAAATAAAAAGGTAATAAAAATGTGTTATTCTGGAATGGGATAGAAAAATTATGTCAATTATATGATGCTAAACTTCATAATTTAAGTATTGTGGTTTTATTTGGAAATTTTAAATTAATCATTTGCATAAATTTGCACTGGTAATAAGTTTTAAATCCGAAATCTAAAACATCATTATTGTTAACTTGAAGTTAATGTAAAAATTTTGCTTAGAGGTAAGGTCAAAATATTCTGTGAAGAGTATTTTACAAAGTTTCCTGCTTTATATTTTCATTCTTTATATTTCAAAATCATTTTAATGGAATTTATGTATTGTATGAAAACTCATTTTACGATATTTAATTTTTTTCTAATAGTATTTTAGCAATTAATTCTATAAATACACATTTCTGCATAATTAAAATTGCTGTACTTAAAAGTTATAGCTAAATATGATAACAATGCTGTTATCATTTACAAACATATCGTTTAGCAGATAATGTGAATATAAATGTTAAATTAAATCTTTTTTGTTATTTAGATAATTACACCCGTTCTTGAATGTGTATTATTTTCCATTAATATTTCTAAATGTAATTGTGAGGCAGTAAGTACTATTAATATAAACTCCAACATTTACAAGTGCCTTTTTCGAATCAGTTTAAGGAATGTATAAAAAACTGTATCACTTTCATGTGTGTATTAGTGTCATTTTCACAAACTCTCAGAGAAAAGTGACTTGTGTAGCCAAATTAAGTAAATTTAAACATTTTGCTAAGTAATTAACAATCTTTAAAAAGAGTGGACCTTTTACATTACGTCCTTTGAATTTTTTGTAATTTTAGTTTACAATGAAAGGATTTTGTTTAACTTGGTCGATATAGTTAATTAGGTAAGCTTAGATTAACTAAAATTTACATCTGCATTGTGAGCCATTGATTAGGCTTCGAATAAAGGTCAAAGGACAGACACATAATCAAATTTCTCCTTTTTAAAATCAAAATTAGTTCCTAATGTAATGTATAGGTGTGCAGTGAGGAAAGTTTCGATGTATTTAAATAATTTAGAGTCTGTTTGTCGATCTTCAAAAAAGAAGCTACACCCACTCAGAAATTACAATGCAACTATTTGCATCTTTTGCAGCACACTGGGGTAGCCAATCTTTTAAAAAAGAGTGCCACTTTCAGATTAAAAATAATTAAGCGGGCCACTTCCAATTTTTCGATCAAATGAAAAGATGAAAAAATATTACTTATTATGTAACTTTTACGCCAAGAGTACATTTTTAAAGCACAAGTCTAATTAGTGGAAATTTAAAAACAATATAATGAATGAGACCAAAGTGCAAATTACTGAAAATTAATTCAGTTAATTTTGAACTATATTTTGATTTTCTTATGTTCATAATAGAAATATTTTGCTCACAATACGTATGCTGATTCAAATCTACGACAATATCTGACAGAGCCAAATCTTGTAAATTTGAAAAATTGCTTGTTAGTGCAAATTTACAAAATTCAATAGAATTCCTTAAATTTTTTTTTCATTGTAGTATGGTGCTGTACAATAATTTCGATTTTGATTTCAGGTGGGTGACAATTAATATTTTGCAAAGAAATTGAAAAAGGATTTGTTTGATCTCCAAATTATTAAATTTAGCACTGAAAGATTCGTGCGAAAACGGATATTAAATTTTTAAATCTATCACAGCTTGGAGCACTATTAACTTTGATAGATAGTTCCTGCATTAATGTGAAATATGTTAATTGTTTTCCTTAAAAATCAAGACAGAAAAAGCCTCTAGTAGGTTAAATACCACAGAAGAAGGTATTTGACAAACTAGGGTAGAAAAAATACAATATTTTCTCTGTAATCTTAAAATTAAATTATTTTAATGTCCGTTATATCGATGGAAAAGCTGAATCACATAGCTTGTCTTCATTCTAGAATAGCAAGTACTCCCTCAGCAGTCCAGGGTTTTATTCCAGATATTTTAAAATACACTCCTTGAAATTCTAAAATCTCGCTAGTGAAAAACGCTTTGGAAAGCCAACTCGCACAATAATGCAGGTGCATTCTCTACACGATAAATTCCTACTGAATCTCAATTAAGTTTATTTAAAACAAATTTTGAGATTTTTTTTTTTGTTCAGACAATCGTATTTCAATAAAATTGTAGAAAAATTTGTAATCTATTATTATTTTTTTCCAAAATTTTAAATTTTTTTATTAAGTTTTCGCGTGCTACTATTACAACACCGCCGTGCCACACTGTGGCACGCTAGTTGACCCCCCGCCCCGTTTTAGAGTATAAATTCGGGTTTCGCTGCTAAAATAATGGAAAATTCTTTTTTTGTATAAAGTATTTTTAGAAAAAAACTTTCAAGTTATTTTTTTTTATTTCTCATTTAATATTTCTTGCATTTCAGCTTCATATTTTCCAATTTTTTGCCCAATAGCTATTTTTCTCTTTACTAGACACCGCATACAGAATACATACTAATTAGTAAGCCAATAATGTTAGTAAAATAAAATAAGCAATTTATAAAACAAAATTAAAATATGATATGCAACAGAATATTAAATAAAATCATAATTAATTTTTAATAAAATGTGGATTAATGTAATATTAATTAGCCAAAAATAAAAATATTAAATTTTAGCCTGTAATCAGGAGGAGAAAAGGAGCAAAAAAATTGATTAAAAGGTGTGTAGAAAATAGAAAACAATTTCTAGAGCATCCTGGTGGAGTGTTACCCGAATATACCGAAGCTCATAGCAATTGTAGTTAGTAATACTGTAATGAAATAAAAAAAATAGTTGGGAATTTCCTTAAGGATTCTGATTGCTATTAAATTTTTTTTCACATTTTTTCTCGCAGAATTTATATTTTTCTATTAGATAAGGGTATGATAAGCACAAGCTTAAAATTACTGATAAGTTACAAATGCGCATATTTGAGTATCAACATTGCACCATGACCTTAATGCGTATCCTAAAATTCTTTTCATATTTTCTGCAATCTCGCTAAGGACTTTAAATATTATAAGACTGTTATAGGATTTTCCCGCTCATTACAGAGGTTGTATCCTTATTATTAAGTCAGCTCACTGTAACGACTCATTTTATGTATCGTTTAAGAAGCACATTTTCTATTACCATGAATCCCCTGCCATTTAATTTTATAAAATATTCAACATCTTATTTTCATATGCATCACATTTTATACATTCTCATCGTATGGATGCAACAGAAGTGGCACTGAATGCTTGTAAAATATTACTAAAATAGTGAGAGCATCAGATTACTTATTCACAATTCTTCATTAAATTTTCATTATTTTTATGACATTATATGTTGTATTTAAAAAAATTAATTCAAAGGTAAGTGTTCAAAAGATGGAAAGTACTTCTTGGGAACTTACATTAAAATTTATCTTTAAAGGAATAACTGAAATAAGTGTACTTTTTAATAAATGGATATACTAAAATCATCTTCCTTTTACTAAAATTTCCTTTGGGTTCATGAATTAATTTTCAAAACCCGAAATTTCAATGATTGTTATAAATCCACAATTTTTCAAATACACAAATTCAGATAAAAAAAACAACCTTATTTAAGAAATTGCATAGCTAGGAACTACTATACTGTTCAAATTAATTTGGACAAATGGAAAAAAAAGTGATTTTCTAAGGCCTTAGCTTTTTATCATTACATACCTTAAATAGACCGAAAAATCTGTATATTAGTATGAAGTATGTCTACCTTAGCAGAAATGACCTTTTCTACCCGACTTGGCATTGACTCCACTAGAGAAGTACACATATGTTCTTGATTTCATCCTCTTGAAAACACACTAGTATAGCATTTTTTATCATCAGTTCTGTTGTCGTGCGATTCATCTTAGCGAAAAGATTCTTGAGAATATGCCATCAGTTTTGAATAAGATTTATGTCTGGGGAATTTTCAAGACAATCGAGCACTTTTATGTTATTTTCCGCGTAAAGTATGAACCAATTTCGAATTGTGACAAGGGGCCAAATCAGGTTGAAATGTTCCATCAAATGTTTCCATGATTGGAACAATCCTACTACATAAAATTTCTTTAGAATTGACAGAATTCATCATGAAATTAAGAGGAACTAAGATTCCAGAGCCATTTGTTGTTAAAAAAACACCTAACATCTGTTTAGAAGGGTGTTTTACAATCTGTTGGATATGATACGGTATCAAAGTTTCAACTTCGCTTCGTATAACTATACTTGACTTGTATCCTTGCACAAATAAATGTTTCATCACTCAAAATCACCTTCTACCAGTCGTTAATAGTTCATGATCGGTATTTTTTGACCCATGCTAAACGCTTTTTCATCATTTTTCTGAGAGAAATAATTTTTTTCCCTCAGTCTTGTTGCCTTAAGGCCACCTTCCAGAAGCCTTTTCCATGTAATTAAGGTACTAACTTCAATATCATTATCCAATAAACCCTTTAAAAGGTCTATGCTTGTCTTTCTTGGATTTATTTTGCTATTTCTTATTAAAATTTTATCAATTCTTGAAGTAGTTTTCCACTTGCACCCACATTTTTTGTTTGTTTGGAGATGATGATCCAGAATTTTGAAATGTTCTTGAAACACTTAATTTGATCACATCAACAACCATACAGTAGAGCGTCGTTTATCGGAATCAATTGGGATCGCCCACTGTTGAGATATCCGAAAACCGAATACGACCGGACACTATACGAGTATTGAAAATCATCACATGTGGGAAATGTGCTTGAAGAAAAAGCAAAATAGGTGCAGAATGTCGTAAGTTTACCTTTACTGTGGAAAATAATCAATTATTTTTGCTGTACCATTGTACATCTTCGTTTTTTGTTGCAAAGTCTCTGATTCTTTTGAGCAGCAGTAGTTGAGTAGGACAGCATCTGTTGCTCGTACTATTCCATAGCTGTCTTTAACGCAAAAAACGCGTCAGCATTTGATGGACCCTTGCTACTTTCGTTGTTGCTGTTGTCCTCCTCTTCATCCGTTTCGTCGTACGACAGGGTCGGATCCTTCTGGCACGGAAATCATAATCACGTCACCATTTAGCATTTGAAATCCACAGTCTTTTGCATCGCTCCGCTTTCTCCCATCGCGAAACGGTTCAATATTTCAAGTTTTGTCTCTATGTTCAAGACGATGCGCTTCCGTTTTGAATTCGAAGCCATAGCAGTTCACAACTCAACAAAAGAGCACGTATACACCCCCTCACTTGGAAACAGATTGACCTAAGATTCCGCGCAGATATTTACCAAATCACACAACTGAAATTCTCCAAATATCCCTCACCTTGGGTTTTCCCGTCACTTTTGGCCTCACGAGAAACAACTGTTGAGCATTGCACTTTTCGAAAACATATTCAAAAACAAACAGAACATGCAGTTGACAAGAAAAAACTGGTTTGGATATTTGACGCTCCGGATAATAAACGTTCGGATAAACGACGCTCTACTGTATTTATATCTCTCACAGTCATAGAAGTGTGTTCGTTGAGAGCGATTTATTTTAGAACAGTTCCTCTGTGTAATATCCATCTCTGAACAAGTAAAACTAACACGTCTTAAACAGGAAGCAAAATTGAAAATACCAGCTGCTCCACTGAAAGGCTCACAGCTGAGATCCTGATGAATTAAAATGAATAAATTATAGTCAAAGTCGATCTGTCACACTACCTAAAGGCAGATATAACGGGTTTGAGGTGGTTCAGGACATCACCAGTAATCACATAGCAACGCAAAAAAGAAAAACATATGTGTCCCAATTAATTCGAACAGTATAGTAATGTGCGTAATTGAATAAAAAAAAGAAGAAAAAGAGTTTGCTATCAGTAATTAGTAATAAAAATCCATAATATACCTGTATTTAAATCTAATACTACTTTTATTGTTAATTGATATATAATTTGTAATATTTGGGTTGTTTATATTAGATAGTTTGATTGATTTGAATCTTAATTCAAGCTAAATATTTTCTGCGAAACGGCATTTTAAAATTTGATAAATATTTTGACTAAATTATAAAATATTTAAAATATTGTTAAAGATCTTACTTTTTTTTATTTATCTATTCATCTATCTATCTATGCATGTGTACACCAAAATCTTTTTTTACACGGTAGATATGTTCCTTAGAAAACCATGCAAAAAAAAAGTGTACAAAAATACATGTGACGTATGGTAAATTTGGAGATATGTTCCACGTGTTAGATGAAAATTCTCTAAATATTTTTCCAAGAAACCGTGTAAAAAATTAATAAAAACAAATATTACCTATCTATAAAACAAAATCTATTTATTTTTGATAAAAAAAAATTAAATTAGTGTATATTGAAAATTTAGTCTATAAGTGTATACAACATATAAAAAATTCAAATTGAAATTAAGAATAAAATCAGGAACAACTTTTTTTTCATCACTACTTGATAACAAGCGCGCACTTTTAATACGAACTGCAATCAAAAATGCTATCATCAGTTGACGTGTCAGATATGTCTAGCACAACTTACGGTTTTGATTCAAATGAAAAATTTCATTCGTCATTAATGGTCTCCGTTACTTTTTTTTTGTTGCAAAGTCTTTTTAGCGTTTGTCTTTTTGGTTCCTCAAGTTAATGATATAATTCTTGATATACTGCTAAACAAGATTACGTAAAAATTTTACTGCTGGCTCCATATATATATACTGCTGTTTGTAAAAAATACACCATGAAGGAATTATCAGAATTAAAGGAAATTTAATGCACAAATGACTTGTATTAGTACAAATAAATGACGAAAATTTGAAAGCAAAAAAACAATATTAAGTGTCCGAAATCAGTATTTGGTGTAGCCACCATGCGCTGCAATAAGTGCTGCTATACGGCGGGGCATGGAGTCAAACAGATTTTGAATGTCTACTTGTGGAAAAGATTTCTATATTGCTTATATGCGCAGCAAAAGTTCGTCTTTTGAAGCTGCAGGACGCGGATCACGTGCGAGACGTCGACCAACCAAATCCCACACGTGCTCAATAGGCGACATATCCAGCAAATAAGTAGGCCAAGGAAGAAGTTGCATGTGTTTGGCTGAATAGAAGTCTCGAATAGTCTTTACATCATGGGGATGTGCTTTATTCTGCTGAAAGATAGCTCCAGGGATGCATTGAATAAAGGGAATGACTTCCAGCTGTAGCACTTCACGGACGTACCTGTTGCTATTGAGATTACTCTCAATCCGTAGCAAATTGGATCGTCCACCGTGGATTGCGAAGTCGCAACCCAAACCATAACTCCGGGTGTTAGGCTACTATGTCGTTTGATAACGCACTCTGGAAGGCAGCGTTCATTGGCATAGTGTCAACACGAATGCGGCCATCATGGTCCCACAAATTGAAGCTTGATTCATCTGAAAGTACAACTTGGTGCCAATCAGCCATCGCAGCCGTCGATGGTTTGCCGTGAGGGGGATCCTGTATAAAGGCACCCTTGCACGCAATCCACGGTGCAGCAGTCGTCGACGAATTGACTAAGCCGACATTAGTACACCTGTAGCAGTAGACCAATGTGCTGCCAACTGCCTGGAGGAAGCTGTACGGTCATTCACCGCCATGCGGAGCAGGTGTCGATCGTCGCGCCCTGACGTCACCTTCCGTCGTTCACTGCCAGTTTTTCGAGTTCTTTGGTGCTCGTCGGTCCACTGCTTCCAAAATCGCATCACTGTGGAACTGTTCCGCTACACACGAGCTTCTTTGCGTGATAGGAAAATCCTCCTTCTGAAATTCAGATAATCCTTTCCCGTTCAAACTCCGTAATTTGTTGGAATTTCTCCTTATTTCGTCGTGGAGGCATACTTAGGTCTTAACGTTCGCCCCTAACAAATAATCATTAACTATTTTCAACATCCCGCTACAGGCCTCTATTTATACGCTTTCAGCATTAGTTCAGAGGACGCTGCGCACGCCACGCATGCATGGTGGCTCTGAAACCTTACTATTTTACGTAACATCCTATAATTGATATTTGCTTCAAAGTTCATTTAATTCCGATGATTCCTTCATGGTGTTGAATTTTTTACAAACATCAATGTATATATATAAAGAGATCTGAATTCTTAATAGGGGCGTAAAATAGAAACATAAACCCATCTTAAAATTTTGTCATGTGCTTTTTAAATCAAGAGGCAAAGGTTTCACGAATACTTTTATTACAACTGAAAGCTTAATACTAGAACGGATTTAGATATATATAATTTAACGACAGTACATAGGTATACAACATCATCATGAAATACCCAGCGAAGCAGGCTGATAACGTCTAGTATAATAGAATGTCAAAGGGTGAATATGCCGCTTTTCAAATATATTAAATTACACGAACCATATTCTATTTAAATAGATCGTAAAGAGTTATTAAAATGTGATAGCACTGTCAGCATGGTTTTAGAAATTAATATGTCTCAACACCCTGAAAATAACCGTGATTTAAATACACAAAAATAATGTTCACATCTATGTAATCTATTTTGGCATTGTTGATGCCATAGATATTCAATTCAACATTAAACTCATTGCATTCTATTAGTAACAATTTAATAATTTCCATTTACGGAAAAGCTCGAATTATCTATCATATAATTTGATCATAATCTATTTAAGCCATACCATTTTCCAATGAAATTTTAAACATTAATTAAAATGCGTAAAATTTTCTTCGTACTTCTTAAGGTATCCGACTACTCTCGACAAATTTTTTTTAAAAAAAATGGAGATATGATTTTTTTTTGTGGTTTTAGGATTAGTTTAGTACATTTTAAGAAAAATATGCTAAAATGAAGAAGAGAAAAAGAAATTATTATAGCGAGTAAATCGTAAAGTATGACATCTTGCTTAAAGTAATACACTGCTGGCCACCGTAAAAGCAACACCCAGAAGGAAACCCGCAAATAACATGAAATTTACAGCATGCATTAGCAGAGGTGAGATAAGCAAATGATAAGAATTTCAGCGCAGACACACATCACGCACGCCTGTGGCGCCACCTCAAAGCACTGTTTAAGACTTGGAGATTTCGACGATTTCAAGTTGGGCAATTGTGTTTTCCTTGTGGTTTTTTCAATAAACGATCAGTTATGTCTCGTAGAAAACAGTGATTAGCTTTTTATCAAGTATCCAAATTCGACAGAGGAAGGATAGTGTTCTACCTAGATTGTAGATTATCTTTCAGGAAATTCGGTAATCTTGTTGGACGAAACCAAACAACTGTAATGCGGATATGTGACGTTAGATGCAGGAGGGTAAGACGGACCGACGTGGTCGATCGCATCCACCTCAGTGCACCACTTCACATGAGGACAGGCAAATTGTGCGCATGGCAGTGACGAATCGCTCAGTCACATCACGAATCATAGCATAGCACATTGAGTCTGTAACGCATCATTCAGTGTCTGCGCGTACCATTCGACGCCGTTTGCAGCAGAGTGGTCTGTCAACAAGACGTCCATTGCTTGGTCTACCCTTGACGCAGAACCACAGACGTCTCCGCCGCCAATGGTGCGATTAAAGAAGGATGTGGGTGGCAGAATGGAATGAAGTTGTCTTTACTGACGAGTCACGCATCTGTCTGCAACACCACAATGTTCGGATTCGAGTCTAGAGACACCGTGGAGAGAGGATGCTGAACAGCTGTGTTATGCACCACCACACTGGTCCTGTACCGGGTATTATGGGATGGGGCGGTATTGGATATCACTCTCGCACTCCTCTAGTACTCATTGCTGGTACTTTAAACAGCCAGCGCTACATCTCCGAGGTGTTGGGGCCAGTTGTCCTTCCTTACCTTCAGGGCTTGGCCACAGCTATATTTCAACAGGATAATGCGTGACCACACGTGGCACGCATTGTCCAAAGATTATTCGTCAATCACCATATTAAATTGCTTCCCTGGCTGGCTCGCTCTGCGGATCTTTCGCCGATAGAAAACATGTGGTCCATGGTTTTAACGATTGCCCCAGATTACACCCCTAGCTGCAACACCAGATCAACTTTGGCAACGTGTGGAAGCTGCTTGGTCTGCTGTACCCCAAGAACACATCCAAAATCTCTTAGAATCAATGCCAAAGCGTGTGGCAGCGGTGATCTCCAACAATGGCGGCTACTCTGGCTACTGATTCTGGCAGGAACCACACTTCACAGAAGTCTATAAATTTAATCATTTGATACTTGGTCAACATGTTATCTACAAAATAAATTTTGTTGTGCTATCTTTTGTCTTTCTTGGTGTTGCATTTACGGTGACCAGCAGTTTAGCATCTTTTTCTAAAACAATTGTAGTTTTTGTTCTAATGAACGGAAAACAATAAACTTGGCGTTTTTTAAGCTAATAAGATGGCTTACAAAGTAAAATCCTAAATAAATTTGTCAATTTTTGGTAAAATTCACAATTTTAGGGTAGTCGGATACCTTAATAATAATAACACGTGAAAGAATTTTAAAATGAAATTAGGTATAAGGATAAAACATCATATATAACTAGACTTGTAAGATATATACCTTTATTTATTTATATTAGGTAGTGACTTATTTTATCCTTATGTCCGTATTCAATTGCTATGTGTATCAATTTATTATTTTAAGTTTATATATTTGTTTTATATTATTTACTATAAATATATATATAAACTCGTTTATTTTTCAAAATAAAGTAACACAGATGAAATATAACTCTCAACCTTTCATGGTTTGGTAATTAATTCGAAAGAACCCTTTTCCTTCATAGAGCAGACAAGCATGAAAATTTCCTGATTTTCTCGAATCCCCGAAGTATCGACCAATTCCCTCAGAAAGCTACTAGAGCGGTAGTTCTTCCTTCACATAGTTGCCCGTAGATTTCCGTTTCAAATTGATTCCGACATTCACCACTGGTCAAAAGAGTAATCCTAATGCGGTAATAATTGATCCAATTCTCTCTTCATTTGAAGAATAGCCCTTGATTTTCAAATCAAGACTCAAAGGAGGGATTCATTACTTCATCTTCAGAACGAGTAAATGAGTACTTCATTGGAGCATCCCTGTTAGAAGGCAATAGATAAAGGATAATATTTGTGCATTAACTTTAAATTGTTTTCAAATGAAGATACCAAAATTATAGCAAATGAAGATATATTCTATATGCTAATTTAAGTGAAAAGTAGAAATCGAGGAAATAAGAAAGATCTTATATTCATGCACACATTCTTAGTAATAATATAATAATAAGAATCTTTATTTATTAATGTTTTCGAATCATTTAACCCTTAAGGGGAAACAGTACGATTCAAATGACAAAAATCGGTCAAAAAATGGAATTTAATTTTTTTAGCTTAATTTATTCTTTACATTTCTTTCTATAACCTGACAAAATTTGGAAGCTCCAAACTTAAAAAACACAAAATTGTGATAGTTGTTACGTTCGTTTTTATTCACATCCCTATGGCAAATCAAAACTTTAAACTTACTTATCTCGGAAAGATAAAATAACTTGTCTGTCTTCATTTAAAATGCTAAGGCTTTTCTTCTATTGTGCCTAATGCTTTGAATTTTTTTTTACCTATTGCTAATAGTACATGTAAAAAAAGTTGGTATGCGTTTTTGAATAAAAGCAAAACTTATTTTTTTAAAAATAATTAAACTCAGAATTTGTACATTTTTAAAGAAATTTTCAATAAGCATTCACAAAAAGAAGTATTGTACGAATAACAATCATGTTATTGCAAATCCCATACCAACTTTTGTTATACATAGTTTGACTTACTTGTAAATCAAATTTCAAGCGTGTATGTAAATTTTTGTAGGAGGAATAGCATTTTAAAATAACTTCAAAAATGTTTTTTCCTTAAAAAATTAAATTGCTAGCTTTTTATGAAACTTTGAGCACAAAATCAGTTTTACATAGTATACACACATAGGAGGCAACCAAAAAGATTTTGAAGATCCTTAAATTAAAATATTTTGCATAAATCGTACCATGTCCCCTTATGCCTATTGTCTTTATTCCAGTTCCACTTAATCATCTGCTAGACGCACGAATCTCTGAGATGCATAGTAAAAATAGTTTTAGTCCTGCATCCACACGATGAGTGGGAAAGCGCCCTTCCTTCTTCTATCTGTCTTTCATCACTCGCCCTAGGTTTCAGGGTCTAGGAGGTAGTCGATTTCCTCACATTTCGGGCGGCACGGTCCCTTGAATCTGATAGACGCCACGCCCAAACGTTCCAACGCAACAGCGTTAATTTTAATGACTTTGTACTATTTCGTTAATTTGGATGCTTTTCTAGAATATAAAGTGTATTTTTCGGTTTTATACGAAAATAATTCGAAACAAGTATTTTGTAATTTATGTATGTTAGTTTTTCTGCATGGATTTGAGATGTATCTGGGACATGTCCTCCGCCTGGCCTATGACTATATTCTATTCCATCCCCAATGTAGTTGGAATAAACTCGAAAAATATCTATTTTGGAAACCAAAATCCCTCAGACTCTCGGTGCCCAAATCTACGGAAACTAGGTCATGAACTTTTGAAAGAGCTCCCGCGAAGACAGACTGAGAGTAACATTCACATGTCTAGTTCGTCACGACTCAGGATTGAAGAAATATCTGATGCACAATGTCCTGTTCAAGACGAAAAACCAAGAAAAACATCACCAGGAACTTGGAAGAGAGTAGTACCGTTCCCTCTTGTCAGAACATCAAGAAATGTATCAAGATTTTGTAGTGTATCATGCGTAAATTCAAGTACCTTTAACGTTGTAAGGTAATTTTTAAAGACTACAACAAGGGATTTCAAAATGTAAATAGTGGTGATACAAATGATAACTAACCATAAACTTTTTGATGTTTTTTTGTATGAATATTGAAAAATTTCTGATTATATCATTAACATTATTTTATTTCAAATATATTTTCGAATATCACAAATAAAATACTTAATTCATCTCTAAACGTAAGTATGAAGTAATGTATCTGATAGATGCCGCGCGCCTATGGATGGTACTTTTTGAAGGAGGCTTAATTTTATTTAAAAACCTGAGTGTGTGCGTTTCCGAACCTACATCGATAGCCATAGATAACCAACCATGTGCGGAGGAAAAAATACTACTTTTGGCAAGGAAGTTATATTTTTTCGTCGTTTGAATGTGGTAGATGACAAAACTCATTGTGATATTTGAAGTGATATTTTCTATTTTTGAAAATCCTGTAAAAGAGTGATTTATCTTATTGAAAAAATTAATTCTCACATCTGTCGTCAGGTAAGCTATCAATGTTTGATGTAGTGTATGAAAATTTTATTGGATATACGCCAGATTTTTGGGAAATACTGTATGCTGCCAAATGTCAACATACAACTTTTTTTCGAAATAAACATTTAATACTGTTAAATGAATTTAATTATTTATTTTATGTAACCTAGGACTACAATCCTACAAAAAAAAAAAAGGATTTTTTAAAACTCGAAACAAAAAAAATCATGCATTTCAGGGTTAAGACTTTTTGATATTAGAAATATTTAATGAAGTATATTTATTGTTTAATATAAAATTTTTCTTGATTTCTTTTATTGTATTGCTTCTAAAGTTGATTAATTTATTTGTGTTATTATTCAAACTTTCAATCATGCTCATTGATTTTTTTAAAACTAGCTCTTCTAATTTGTTCAACTAAATCTAATTTTTATAAAACTCTAAACAATTTTCTTAGGAAAAGGTGGAAATATTAAGGCGAAAGAATAAATTATAAAACGTTTTCTATATTAATATATCCATATCATTATTAAACAACATTTCTCAAGTAGAAAAATAATGTGCGTGTACTTTCATCAAATAAAATCGTAGTTTTATCTGATGCTAATAATTACTGTAAACACAAAAAGTAAAATTTAAAAAACTTTCACGAATAAACTTAATTAGTTTATCCCCTATTTTTCTGAATTCAGTGGGGAATTTCGAAAATCTTTCCCTACACTTGTTTTGGAATTGCTAAATTAAGAAACTTTCACACTTATTCAAATTGAACCTTTCAGTTTGGATCGAGAGGAATAAATGAGTAATATGAATAATGTATTCAAATGAGGAGACAAGTATGCAATATAAGTCACGTATGTAAATAAGAAAAACCAACGAGTAATATGAGTAATGTATGCAATCACTTAAGACACATTTAATTCTCAAAGAAATTCGGTCTTTATCTTGGATTTTACTTTGTAGTATTTGAAGATAAATTATAAAGAGCTATTTTAAGTATTTAAGTATATATCATTTTTCATTTATTTATCTTCCTTTTTTTAGTCTTTAAGAACTGAGAAGATAGTTGGAAGGAAGGCTCAAGAGAGCTTTATAAAGTATTTTTCTCGTTAATTTTTTCTCGTTTGTGAGAACAAGCTATAAAAATGAACGAAAGATAAACTTTACTTCTAGCTTTACAGGCGGTTACTGTAGAAAATTTATTGCAGATTTAGTTACGAAAGCCATAGGAATGAATGAAGAAATGTATAAGCCATATAGAGCTTAATAACATCTCAAAAACAGAACTGAAAAAATGCTGATAATATTTTACCTTCAGTATCATTGGGCTTTTTTAAAGAGTTACTTTATTTTACAATTATAATAATTAAGATTCAAGACTCATAAGAGTTTTTTTTCATTTTTTACGTATGTGTGAATACTTAATAGAAGCGTAAATCTAAAAGCTTTGCTTTGAAAATTGCTTTTTTGATTGCTCTTTAGTGTTTCTTTTCAGAGTGATCGAAAATTATCGTTAATATCAAGTGTAATTTAATTTAATACTAAACATATCTAAGTTAAATCTAAGTAAAACAATTTATTTACTAGCCAATTATTTTCCACAATTATTTTTAACTGTTCGATAAAATTGCCTTCTTTAACAACGGAAACTTATTTTTTCTAATGAATATATAAACTTTAATTGCAGTTTAACTCAATTATTTTTCTCTCTGCTTGGTATATTGTTATATTCTTCAAGGTAAACTAACACAAACTTTAGCAAAGTTTGACAGTGAAATTTTATGTCTAGGAGGCATAAATATGAAAGCAGTTTCATTAAATATATCTTTTATTGTTTAAATAAGTATAAAGTCAATGTGCTCGTTACTGGAGCAATCAAAATAATAAGTTGAATGTTAAAAACATAGTTTACAGAAAAATAACATTACCAGACCTTGGTCAACCGCGATTCGAACCTTTCCTTCTACTGTCTAACATCCAATAGAACTGATCGAAACATCTTAAAAAAGCGAAGCAACAAACCAGTTGCATACGTCTAACATGTCTTCAGTCGAAGAGCTTAAACCACTTCTCACATTCCGTCTGAATCCCACGATCATATCTCAACCAACTTCGGTCTCCTTAATACTTACACGAGCCAAGTATAAAAATAGTTAAATTTGCATTGCAATTGTTGCCAACCACAAATCACGAAACTCGCAAAAAGGTCGGGTTTGTATCCGTTTGTTTACTTGAGATCATGGCGCGGGATTGGAAAAACTTAAAAAAGGACACCATAAGAATTCGGATTCTAAAATAAATTTCTGCATGAAGCTTTTCCAAATGTCTAACATATATAAAGTGCTCTTTGACATTAAAACTATTTCTAATTTATTAAAAGAATATTTTCATGCTTTATATAAAAATGTAACCATACCTTTTATATTTTTTTGTGATCTATACTTGACAGAACAAATTACTATTATTAGAAAAAATTACTGCCTATATCAAAGTCTCTGATGTAACAGTGTTCTGTTAAAAGTATTTTAAACTCCCCTTAACTTGTTTTCATTCATAGATAAATACTAATAAAATGGATGCCCCAAATATTCAAACAAATATTCCACATTCTTTAATGTAGCATTACAGAATTGAGCTAGTTAGGTAATAAATAACATGAAATTGAATCCGGTCACGTGCTATATGGGCTATTATTGTGCATGAGTATAACGAACTTTAAGATATGCTTGTGATATTATGCAACATTCACAATTATATTTGGATAAAGAAGCAACGTTTAAATTTTACCTCTAATGAGCTTTATTAATTTTGCTAAATATGTAGCTTAAATTTATTTATTTTTTTATGTTCTTTAAGATATTCGACTACCCTAAAATTGGGAATTTTGCCAAAAATTGACAAATTGTTTTATGATTTTATTTCAAAGGCCATCTTATTACCTTAAAATAAATACGATAAACATTTTCTATTTTCGAGAATGAAAGGTATGAAGTTTGAAGGAAATATCAAGATTAGAACAATGTTTGCATTGCGTGCTGTATTCAGCACATAAAAGAGTCTTCTCATTTAATTTTCTTAAGGTATCCGACTACCCTAAAATTGTGAATTTTGCCAAAAATTGACAATTTTTCTATGGTTTTATTTTATATGCCATCTTATTAGCTTTATAAAAATACCAAGCTTAAAATTTTCCGCTCACTAGAACAAAAACTACAAGTGTTTTAGTAAAAGCAAATGCCATTACTTTAAGCAAGTTGCCATACTTTAAAACGCGTTTTACTCGTAATTTGTTTTTAAATTGCTCAAACGGGGCCAGAGATTGCTAAGAACGTTTTGAAAATAATTAACTAAAATTTTTTGTGTATGTTCTGTATAATATATGAAGTGTCTTGAACTTCAGATTTGCCAATCACAGTTTTTTATTACAAAATGTACTGTCCCTTATGTAAATATAATCACTGTTTTTTAAGCAATTTCATATAATAACTAAGATAAAGTGCTCTAGTTTTTTTAAAAATGAAAATATCTCTTATCCTGAAGGTCATTTAAAAAATAAATAACATAGCAAAACATCAGAATTGAAAAATTGAAAATTTGTTCATAAACTTTTGGCATGGCCGCGTTTATTTTATTTTTTTGTAAATGTTTACAAATTTTTTCCTTTTTTAGTAATAATAATTTATTTTTCCCATCTTAATTTTAGCATATTTTTCTTAAAATGTACTAAACAAATCTAAAAACAACAAAAAAAAATCCCCATATCTTCCTTTTTTTAAAAAAAAAAGTTGTGGCAAGTAGTCGGATACCTTAAGAGAAAAAATTTCAATTCTTGAATGTATTCTAGATTTCTCTCTTAATTTAGCAGAAAGAATTGTGGATAAATTGTTTGGATAGTAATCAAATATATACATTTTTCATTTTAGGTTTAAACTGTTTTTACTAACGCATATTTCCTTAAACAGTTTGTTTTAGTGAGAGTTTCAGTCAAAAGATTTACAATAATTGCCTTAAAATTGTCCTATTATTAAATATTTTAGCATCAAATTAGTGTTCATTAAAAATATTCAAGACGTCTTTGAAAGTAAAATAAGTGGAAATATTCAACAAGGAACAATTAAAACTTTTCTTTAAAATAACTTTCTTTCTTTTGGTTTATTCTTATAAACTGATAATCCTTTGGGCAATAATGTAAGCTGTTTTGGTTTTATTTTTACTCATTTTTCTCGTAAATTTTTCAAATTTTTTTAAAATATCTTATATATTCTTTAATGCTGTTAAAACCTTTAATACCTATTCATTAAATTCATCAAGGTATGATTTTTGATCTTTACGTTAAAAGGGCTGAATAAAAAGTTTAAAATTATGTTTAATTATATCATCATCTAGGTTTCAAGAGGTAAAAACTTTTTAGTTTATTTTTCTGGGATGAGAAACTGGATTTACTCTTGTGAAACTGATAGTTAATTAATATTCATGAGTTTTAACATTTTTGCGAGAAATTATTGAAAAATAATACCTTGTGTTAATCCTAAATTATCCAACTACTGGAGAATGTTCGATAATTTGGAACATTAATTACGCTATATTGATTTTCTACTCAAATTTAATTTCGTAATAAGAAAAAAACATGTAAACATTCCGTATTCAGGCTAATTAAAATGTGTATCGTTTTTCTTGCGGCTGAAGATTATAGAAGCTAGAATTCATTGTATTTCAAAATTAGCGCTTAATTGAATCCTTTCAGTAAAATAAAAAAAGTCTTAGCTCAGAAACTCTTGAATAAACATAATTATGAAGAGTAAAATTCAACTCACACGCATGGGATGAAACTTTAAAAATATTTAAAAGTTATTTGCTTAAATTGAATCAAAATTTATCTTCAAAATAGAATCTGGATTTTTTTATAATGAATAATCATCTAAAATGAAAATAAGAGCTTTACTTTTATAATACACAGAAGGGTTAACGTTTATTATTTAGAATATTTAACATATTTCGAATATTTTTTTACAAAGAAAACTGAGCAAAAATAATGATTTTTACTTATTTTAATTAATTGTTAGAATGAAATCGACAACTTTAAAGCTATGGTTAAAAGTGTACTTGATGTTTATAAAATCAATTATTTAAAAGATTTAAATCTGGTTTTTTTATATGTACTTTAATATCTTTTTTTTTACATAAAGTTTCAATAATTTTTTTAAAAAAAAGAATATTTAATACACCATTGAAATAACTTTTCTTACTTAAATAAAATTTTAAATGTCAATATTTTTATGAAAATTAGAAGGACAACATTTTTTTTAAATAACTGTTCTTTAGATACTAAAGCACACATCATCTTATGTAGTTTAAACTTGAATTTTTTAACTGGATAAAACTATATATAAATGAAAAAAAAATTTTATTCAGGAGCTTTCTTTAGGACTACTGATCGCCTTTAAAAATGCAACACCAGAAAGAAACGCAAATAGCAAAAATGTACTTATTGTTCCTATATAGCTTAGTAGGAGGAAACTATGATTTAATCGAAATCAGTACACACAGGTACTGCCTCTGGCAGCTAAAATGGCTGTAGCGCAGTCACACATCGAATTGAATTCGTCTTGGATGATTAATACGAATAAATCCTTCCATGCTGCTTCATGTCTATGCCACACTTTATCTATAGCAGTGGTTCCCAAACTTTTTTAACCCATGTTTATAAAAAAATTAATAACT
The DNA here is from genome assembly GCA_019973975.1 of Trichonephila clavata. Classification (NCBI taxonomy): domain Eukaryota; kingdom Metazoa; phylum Arthropoda; class Arachnida; order Araneae; family Nephilidae; genus Trichonephila; species Trichonephila clavata. Next base: position 25,318 of record BMAO01002462.1, read on the forward strand.
TGGATGAAATTGATGAGATATTTTGAGTGAATTTATACAAATGTCCAGCTCAATGTTTGTGAGTAATAATCTCCACAGTTTTTTATATTTTTTTTAGATGAGATTTTTTATGGCACTGAATCCACTTTCCACTAAATAAAAAGACGAGAGAGTAGTCAACAACTTCTGTACAATAACCCATAATGCAGGATATAAAATTGGGATCTGTTTTTGTAACCAGAATTTGTGGTATCCTTTTTCAAACATTGGTTTAAGCTCCTCATTTGGGGATATTGCAATAAGATGCTCCTGTATTAGTATAGATTCATTTGTGTTTGGGATCTGAGTTAGTCCACGCGCAAAAGGGTTCAACACCCATTCGGGAATATGCAAGTAAATTATTGTTTTTTTTAAAAGATTTCCATGAAAATAAAAAAATAAATCAAATTTTTTTCCCTATAATAAACTTTGTGTGGACCCCCTGACATTGTTCAGGGACCCCCAAATTAATTTTCATTCTCCATGAACCCCCTGAATAATATCGGGGTTCCCCGTAGGGACCACTTTGGGAACCACTCGTCTATAGTAATAGCTAGTCATTACGATTGATGACTGGAGAAGAAATCTCTCAGCAATCCTTGACGAAATGTTTTAAATAAGCAAGACATCTGGAGAACGTGCTAGCCCGGGAAACAGTCGAACGTTTTCCTTGTTAAGGTAGGACACGATACGACGGAAAACATGAGTTTTTTGCGTTTAATTGTTAAAAAATTGCGTATCCAAGGCCTCGGGTACAGCCACCTGCCTTAAGATCTGAGAAATATAACTCGGTTGTTTATATTAGTGACGAACGAAAACAAGAAGTATTTGTGGCGTGCACCCAAAGGCTACCCATACCTTCAGTCAAAGTGTAGGGTATGTACCGATAACCAACTATGTATCATGCCTTTTTCAGTCTACTTATGAGCGTGGATTTATCCATTACGGCACTTGCTATTTGAACATGGAATTTATATATATACACTATCTGGCCAAAAGTATCCGGACACTCCTTAAAAAAGTGGTTCTGGCGAGTAACGCAATTTGATACGTAATTGAAAGTTATAAAAGTGTTGGTAGTGGTTTGTCAGATTGTATTTATGCGTTTGTGAGGCAATGAGTAAGTCAAAGGAGCTTAGTGAGTTTGATCGTGGCAGTATAGTGGGATGCCACCTTCATGGGAAATCAGGTCGTGAGATTGCGGACATTCTACAGAAGCCTAAATCCACTGTGAGTGATGTAATTGTGAAGTGGAAACGTCGAGGCAGTAAAACGGCAGAAAAACGAACCGGTAGGCCGAAAATACTTGGTGAACGCAGCCACAGAACTCTGAAAAGGGTAGTGAAACAAAATCGCAAGTCCTCGTTGGTGGAAATTTCTCAGGAGTTCCAAAGTTCATCAGGAATTAGTGTTAGCAGCAGGACTCTGTCCATCGAGAGTTAAAAAACTTGGGATTCCATGGTCGTGCAGCCGCTCATAAGCCAAACATCACTCCACAGAATGCGAAGCATCGATTGCAATGGTGTAGAGCTCACCGTCATTGGACTGTGGACATGTGGAAAACTGTTCTTTGGAGTGATGAATCTCGCTTTAAAGTCTGGCAGTCGGATGGACGCGTCTGGGTTTGGCGGATGCCCGGCGAACGTTTCTTTAGTGACTGCATTGTGCCGACTGTTAAGTTTGGTGGTGGAAGCATAATGGTGGGGGGGGGGTGTTTCTCGTGGTTTGACCTGGGTCCGTTAGTTCCTGTGATTGGAAACATGAGCTCTGAGATGTATGTGGACATTCTGGACAATGCTGCACTCTCAACTGTATGGCAATATTTCGGGGAGAAGGCCCATTTCTATTCCAGCAGGATAACTGCTCCATTCACACATCGAGGCTTGCACAGACGTGGTTTGACGAATTGGGTGTTCAAAAACTGGACTGGTCTTCTTAGAGCCCCGATATAAATCCCATAGAATACCTTTGGGACGAATTAAAGCGCAGATTACGTAGCCAGCCAAATCGACCATCCTCACTGCAAGCACTCACTTCAGCTGTGATAGACGCCTGGAAGGCAATTCCTATGGTCACCTATCAAACATTAGTGGAAAGTCTTCCCAAACGTATGCAGGCTGTCATCCATACAAAAGGGGGTTCAACATCATATTAATATGTGCCTCAGGGCGCTCTAAGTCCATACCACTGGGTATCCGGATACTTTTGGCCAGATAGTGTATGCTCCAAAATCAGGATTATCCGTCTAACTGATGATTTGCTGTAGTTATGAATATATTAATCTACGGGGTGTTTATAATATCATGATTTTATTGTGTGTATTATATTGAAGAATTGAATTATACTGTTTAAACAAAGTACAATTATATGTATGCAAGAATTCCGAAGACATTTTTTCCTCAAAAAACTCATTTCTCATTTTCATTAAGACTGCTATAATTGAAACAAGCAAGATATTTTTACATATTAATATATTGCGTCATGCAGATAAGTTTTATTCAGAAATAAGTAATTATTTTTTAAAAAATTCTTACAACGTTCAATAGCAAAATTTATGATGATTAATAAGATGGGAATTAAAAAGAGAAAATACCTGTTTAAGGAAAAAATAAATTCCTTGCTAGATTATGACAAACTTCTTATGAAATGGATCTTTTTCATCGTAATAAACTATATATTTAATCCCTTGATAAGTATTAACACCTTTAAGGCTTTTAATGATGTATCAAAAACTTTTGTATTTATCCAAAAACCGCGATTGTATACCAAAGAAATTTTATTTATAGAATAAATCAATACTTTTCAAAACAACTACTATGCACTTCATTAGCAGCAAAATGATTTGTTAAATCAAACAGTTTTCTTTTTTTATTGCTTTACAATTCAGTTGTATAATTAGTCTCTAGAGAGAATTGTAAAATGCTTTGTTTCTGGTTGTTTGAAACCTTGTAAATAAACTAAAATTCCCTTTTGAGAATTTCTTAAGATTCAGAGAAAACCTCATTAAGGAAAATTTTACTTAATTAAATCTAACTATGCAATTAGGACATTCTCGGGGGAATTTGGATTCAGAAATTTTGTTGAGTGGCTGAAAGTTTATCAGTCTCAGGAGCACATGAAATATCTCATATTTTTGCAGTATTTCATTAAATTCAAGAATATTGTGTTTTATTTCAATTCATTTTAATGCCGAATGGGTGGCGGGGTTGTTTTGGCTCTGGTCTTGTACACCTAAGATCAGGGTTCAGCCCCTGTACAAGTCGGTGAATTTTCCCGATGAAGAAAACCGACAACTTCCATGCCGTATAATTATACGGCACGTTAAAAATCCTAGAGTCCCAGTTTGGCTTGACTACTCTAGGCAAAATTAAAGTTCTAGTACGATTTCGCATCATCAGAACTCAGGTGCCTCCCCTTGAGGAGGAAACTGGTAGTCAAAATTATATTGAGGTGATTAGTAATCTACCTATATGGTGCCACACTGGAAAGAGATACCAGTTCTCGGGAATGCACTAGATCTGCAATGGTAAAATAACGTCCCACAGCCCCATTAGATATAATTTTTTTCAATATTTCATTAAATTCAAGAATATTATGTTTTATTTCAATTCAATATAACAGTACATTTTTTACTTCAGGCAACTTATTGCTATGATAAAGATGCTAAGAATTGCATTTGGATTTTTTTCTGCATATATTGCTTAAAATTTGAGAGCTACGATCCAAATGGTCTTGGTCGCAAATTTGTGACCGGTATTGTTTCTGTCTCGGGGGGGGGGGAGGGGGGCTCGAGACTTGATGCTACTAAGAACTTGTTGTGTAAAAATGGCTAATGCACGCTAAATCTATCGAAGCTCTAATTCCTCACTTTGGCAACGTATGGCAATTCAGTGAGTAAGTTGCCAGCTCAAGTTTCGTCCTTGTTACTTGCCCGAAATTTAAAATTACGAAGTCCGTCGCCAAATGTCCTCATCCTTCAATACCTTATTTTTAAGTCATTGTAGGATGAATTTATCGAAGCAGACTCTTGATCAATAAATGCTGAGTGAGGAGCACTTTTATGTTTCTAAGCCTTCTAGGGTTATGTTGGTCAACTTGAGCTGTCTACCAGAAGCCCTCGTGTTGCTTCGAAGAAATTATTAAAGTAATTCCTTCTCAGATTTTGATTTTTCAGCTAATGTATAATTTCCCAGATTTATAAATTTTCTTATCGAGTCAGGGATTAAAAATTGCATTATATTTGTACGTTGTATTTTACTCTTTTCGTGTGACAGCTGTAGGTGTGACAAGTCAGATTGTCCTTGTCGCTTGACCATGGTTCAAAGTTACGAGGTCCATCACCAAAAGCCCTCTAGTATAGCTAAGGAGTGTGACGTTAATATTCACTCACTCCTTTCATTGCCTAAAATTAATCAATTATTGATTTAACTCGAATAATGCTGTTAGATTTTCCTCCAATTCATGACAGTCAATCTTGTCTAAAAACAAAATAAAGATATGCATCCAGTTTATTTGGAGGGGGAGGGATATCGGCTGTAAAATCTCGTAAATGAATTAATTTGAATTGGCTAGTGAAGTAAAAAATATTATTTTATAATTGTAATAGATGTATAATTGTTTATGTACGTAAAATACGTGAAGAGAGATGTTTCATATACACAAAATATAAAATTTTATAACTTTTCAAAATATTTATAAAGAGCGATATTAGATCACCCTCCGCAGACACAACAATTATAGTTTTACTTTTAAGTCCATTCTGTCTGCTTATATGATCTCTCCAGTATCAATTTTACTAGTTAAATGTAAAAGCCTCTTAATCTCCGTTTGACATGGAATATTTAATTGCAGTATCTTGGTAGTAAGTGTTGCTAACTTGTTTTGCCCACAAAGACTCGCCATGCTCAGAGAGACTAATGCACGTTAAATCAGTCGACTCTCAAAGTCCTCACGTTGTTGTGGTGTGGAAATTTGGAGGGTAAGGTGCCAACTCAGATGGCATCTGTGGCACTGATACAAGGCTCAAAATTGCGAGGTGTGTAGCCAATATTCCTGGAATTGGCGAAGAGTGTAAAAATAAAAATAATAAATTTTAGTTTGAATAAACTAAAAACACCCTTTTATAGTTAAGCGAACTAAGTTGTAACTTAATCTTTTAGTCGTCAAATCTGGAAATGGGATCGGAAATTAGTCGCCATGTGCGAGATGGGATCTGAAAATGGGAAATCGTTAATCCTGATGATCCTGATCAGGACAATGGAACAAAACATTAAGTAATTATAGTGTCAGCGGTCCTGGACATGTGAGCAAAAGTTCGAATTAATCTAACCTTTTAAAGTAGGTAAAAATTGAGTTCAAAGATTCCGTTACATACAAGTGAAGTAGTTTTGTAGTTTTGAGTTTTATACTAAAATAACTCAGAACAAGTGATTTGCAACTTCCTTAAAGTGATTTTTCTAAAGGGATTGAGATGCATTTGAGAGATGCCAGGCAAAGGCAGCCTGAGAGTAACATTCATATGCCTCGTTCATTATGACTCAGAATTGATGAAATATCTGATGTTCAAGACGAAGAACCAAAAGAAATATATCAATAACTTTGAAGAGGAAGTACTGTTTCCCTTATCCGGAGATCAAGAAAGGGCTATCAAAATTTTGTTGAGTAAAATGCGAAATATTCATGTGTCTTGAACATTGTAAGATGATTTGTGAAGACTGCAACAAAGGATTTCAAAATGTAAATAGGTAATGGTGACAATGATGTCAACTACTACATTTGTGATGTGTTTTGCTTAAATTGAAATTTCTGTTTGTATCTTAAGGTATCCGACTATCCTAAAATTGTGAATTTTGCCAAAAGCTGACAAATTTTTTTAATGGTTTTATATATTTTTTACGCTACCTTATTAGATTTATAAAAATACCAAGTTTATTATTTTCCGTTCACTAGAACAAAAACTACTAGTGTTTTAGTAAAAGCAGTTGCCATTACCGTAAAACGCCACCCATCCGGTATAGTGGTTAGTGAAGCTGACTGCGGTGCCGTAGGGGCTGGGTTCAATTCCTGGAGAAAGCAGGGGTGTTTGTATTGAAATCCTTCCTTCTTTCCTTTGTGATGTAAGCCACCGTGTGGCGCACGAGGTTTATAAATGTTCACAATAAAAAAAAATACCTTAAAACGCGTGTTTTACTCGAAATGTGTTTTTTAAATGCTCAAACGGGGGCAGCGATTGCTCAAAATGTTTTGAAAATAATTACCTGAAATTTTTGTGTATGTTCTGTATAATAGTAGAAGTGTTTTAACCTTCAGATTTATCAATCACTGTTTTATTACAAAATTTACAGATTATTTTATTAATATAATCACACACTTTTTAAAGCAATTTCATATAATAAATAAGATAAAGTGCTCTAGTTTTTGTAAAAATTAAAATATCTCTTATCCTGAAGGTCATTTAAAAAGGAATCACGTAGCAACACATCAGAATTGAAAATTTGAACATTTTTTCATAAATTTTTGGTGCAAAATGGGCCCTGTTTGTTATTTTTTGTAAATTTTTACCCCTTTCTAATTTTAGTATAATAGTAATTTCTTTTTCTCTTCTTTATTTTAGCATATTTTTCTTAAAATGTACTAAACAAATCTAAAAATCTCCGCATCTCTAATTTTAAAAAAAAAAAGTTGCCGCAAGTAGTCGGATACCTTAAATATTACATTACGACGTGTGTAACATGCCTATGCACCTAAATGAGCCAAGTTTATTCCAAAATAATTTATTAAAAAATGCTTTAAGCATTGAGTATATTTATTATTATTATTTTATAGACGTAGTTAGTTTTTCTCATTGAAATAATTACTAAAAAAGGTCTCAATTTTTCTATGTTTGTAAAAAAATTTAATATTCAGATTAATAAGTGAATCAATTTTTTTAAAACTTTTTTGAGCCAAATTCCTGTTTTTAATCTCTCCCTTTTAACACATGATAGCTCCTTAGCCTTGCATCATTTAATCCGTAACGGCCATTGAATGCTTGGGTGCTACAGGTATAGACACAGGTACTTCTATTATCTATTACTTTAGTAACAATCCATTATTTTGATAGGTAGGTAATATTAAAGATATTACAAAAATTGAGAGTTTCAGAAACAAACACTGCACCTTATGTCAATATTTTAGATATAAATATTACGCTTTAATGTCAAATCTCACCAATAAAATGATTAAGGTATCCGAACACGTTGAAAATGACCAAATTCAGTCAAGACAGATATTTTTATTTTTTATTTTATTGAATAGAGCTATCTTTTGACTTTACGAAACATACTTTGTTTTGTTTCTACACCACCTAGAGGCCAAGTTACAATCAATTTTATAAATTTAGAAAAACTGGAAGTGGGTTTTTATCTACCAGAAGTTGCATTTAAATTGCTCAAAATCTGTCATGGCGAGTGTGATAACTCAAAATATTACGAATATATTTCTATAAAACTTTTTGAACCTGATATTTATGATATTCTATAGAATGTACTAAAATATTTCTTATTGTATGAATACTTTTTGAGTTATGGCTTGTTAATTAAATAATGGTCTCATAAAAAATGTGACATTTCTTATAATGTTTACTCAATAAGCTATAAAATTGTCAAATTTTAATAAAAAATTAATATTTTAGTACATTTTCTAGATAAATGCATCTAATTTGTTTTAGTAATACTTTTACTGATATATGTTTATTACTTTTTTCTCTAAATGCTTTCAAGTTTTTCAAAAATATTGCTAAAATTTCAATTATAATTGTGATTTTTGTACAATTCAGGTAATTTGTTTTAAATTTTGATAGTTTAATAGTAATATTTATTGGTACTATGTCCTAAAAGAGCATTTATAATGTTTTAGTATGCTATTTTGTTAAAAAGTACTCCGAACGTGTTCGGATACCTTAAATCATCTTCAAACGTAAGTATGAATTGATGCATCTAAGAGATGCTGCGTGCCTGTGGATCGAACTTCTTGAAGAGCGCCTAGCGGAGGATTTTAAGCATATGATTTATTTCCTTTAAAATATTAGCTGTCACCTCTCTGCTAACTTTTAAAATAAAGATTTTTATCTTCAGTATTTCATCAAAGTCAATTTTAAAATTAAGTAATGTAACTTGACATTAATATGAATTCGTCGTAAATTGCTTACATCAGACTTTAATGATTTAATTATACATAATTTCCTGTTCTTTTTTAATCTTTTCATTATGTCAATGCCAGATAACGAACTTTATTTTATAATCATTAAGGTGATGTGTGTATATACATGTATAAATTATATATATTAACCTTATTTCCGTCTCAATGCATATATTTTGAATTCAGAAAATTCTTTATTCGAATTAGCGGTATTAATTAGTGTTAGTTCGTAGAATTAATAAATTTTAATTGATTCTCATTATTATGTTTTACATTCATATAAAACTATTTATAATTTATATTCCATATTATTTAAGATCTTACCAAATTTGGATACAAGACATGTTAGTTAAACCTTCTGTTAGCTTAATTATATCTGAAAATCAATCATATTAATAAATTACTCAGACTAAATGCTTGACTGCTTAACTTGATTAATTCATAATGAATATAACTTAATTGTTTTCTTTTTCTGCTACTTTCAACATGACATTTAACTCTTTTCTCCGTAATTTTCTCTTCTTATTTCTTGATTAATGTATCATTAGTTTCTTGAATTGCGGATATTTGTGTTCCGAGCAAATTTTAATTTAAACAAATGTGGACTACTTTATAGCATCGTATTATTTATACTTTTTTTATTAACAGTTTAGTTCTAAAACATTTAAATATTATTAATTCATATTTTATTCTAAAAATGAAAGAAATTTTTTACCATAATGTTTTATATAATGTTATTTATACTCTATCTTTTATGCATATTTAATATCAAAATAACTTGACAATTCGTATCAAGACAAATAAATGTAGGTTATATATTGTTGCTGTGTTGTTGTTACTTATACCACCTGTCTGACGATATCAGATCAAGGCTCACGAAATTCATCACGGAAAAAGCTGGATGTACGCCTGTCGTTAATCGTATCTTTGAGCACCATACAGTTGAAAATACATTTCGTTCTCAGCACATAGAGTGGACGGGATAACCAACTGATTCAGGTTACTTCTGTCAAATCATGAGTTAGAGTCCCAGTGCAACTTAAGACTCGCCATATATTTAATTTTTCAAGGCCCTAAATCCTCACATTGGCATGGTGTGGAAGTCTGGACAGTGGAATGTCAGCTCAAGTGTCACCCAAGGTCACCCGATCGAGATTCAAAATGACGACATTCTCCCCCTTTATTTCAAGCGCGATATTAAAACATAATTAATCAATCGGGATAGAAAAAAACTGATAAAAAATACAAACATTTATAATAAAATATATAAGATAAATACCGTAAAATCCGGCGTATAACGCACACCTATACTTTGCATTTTCTAATTTTTAGGTATATTCGCCGTATAACGCGCACCCCATGTTTTTACGAAGGGACCCGGAAAGTGCATGCACAATGCTCTTATGTTTTGAAGTAATTTATTTGAAGATTATCCCATTTTTGAAAAAAAAATAGCAGACTTCTTGAACTGAAACCTTCTAAATTCACTAGGTATTTTATTTCTTTTAAATAAACAATATTTCGAACTATGTGTTCCGATCTAATTTTTTTTAATTCTCATATCTTTTTTTTTCAATTCCTACTATAGTTCTCCCTATAAATATTTATATTATATTATATATATATATATATATATATATATATGTTGTTCAAATTTTCAATCCCTTATACAATACTTTCTGTTCATCCATTCAAGTTCAAATACATTTTTTAAAACTTGTAGTGGAAGACACTTGATGTTAATACAGTTTTTTCAAATATTAATTCATTAATTAAATTAAAAAATGAATAACTAGTAACAAACAAAAATAATAGTCCAACAGCATATATAGAAAGAAAAATTGTTCGTTGTGTACCGGTAACGCAATGGGTAGCGCGTTGGACTTCTAATACAAAAGTCGAAGGTTCGAATCCCACCTTAGATGGCCTATTTTCTGAGGATGTGATTTATTTTCTATAATACTATTTCAATAAAATAGTTAAATTTAATGAATGAATAAATAGTAAAACAAACACACACAAAAATAGTCCAACACCATATACAGAAAGGAAAATGACTTTTTTTCTATTTTGCCACTTACAATTGTGATTCTGCCATATACACTGGTGTGCAAAAATTAAGGACGATGGGCAGCAATGCCTCAACAACTCATTGACACCCTCATTCTCAGCATGGCAGACGCTGTGAAACCTGCCTAGCAGTCAGGGAGATCATATCCCCTACTAAGACCGGATATTTCTTACTGGACACCCATCACAGGGATGTTTCGGCCTTCAGTCGCATTGCGCTCCATGCTACTTTTTCAATAAAGCTTCTTTTATCCTCTGATTTCTCTTTTAGTAAGTGTTGCTTACATTACTCATGTCCTTACGTATTGGAATCTTACGGTATTAAATGTGTTGATTTGGAATGCTTTTGTACAAAGTTATATTGAAAAAACCGTCTCGTCCTTAATTTTTGCACACCAGTGTATATACACATATTTATATTTATTGTAACTATTTAATAAAAAGTAACTAAAATAAAATGTTTCTTTGTTGATCTAAGTAGGAATTAACTGTGAATTTTTTTTATATTACTTATTTATTTTGAGGCTAGAATTTCTATACCCATCATATAACTCGCATCCGTAACTTCGATCTTATTTTTGGTGTTAAAAGTGCGCGTTATACACCAGATTTTATGGTACTTAAAAAATAAAATACTATCTCTGTCTATAGCTAGGTACAATAAGGCAATCGTCTTACTCTTTGGGAGTATGCCAAGAATTATGAATTCACTAAGGATGTTTTCCTAACAAAGGATTACTGACCTTTGACCCATTACTCTCGTTTACGGAGAACGGCCTTAATCTTTTAATTTACACATTTGCATATATAACTTGAAGACGAAATCCTCACACGTATTACTTACCATTCATTTTGGAAAAAGAGTGAATCCAGTACTTGGTAATGCGTTATTTCAAAAAGGTTTGTTGTTTAATACTATTAAGATGATAATGAAAAATTTGTTCTTGTAAGTATAATGGTACTTTCAACACATTTTAACTTCAGGTGAGTTATCTACACTTGTTTTTAGACATGCTCATGCATAAAACAATCTAAGACATATAAAATGTGTAAATAAATAAAATGACTTATAGGAGCAAGGTAAATAAAATACATTGCATGAGTAATACAAAAAATGTATTGTGGCTTTTCCATAACATTTTGTACTCCATAAATGTATAGCATTTATGGAGTGCAAAATATTTTGCAGGTTTACAGTGTGAAAGTAAAGTTTCTCAAAATTTTCTACAAAATCAATTGTTAAAACATTTTATTCATTCATATAATGGTTTTTGAAAAACATTTACCCCGTTCTGTAGAATTTTTGTATTTTTTCTTTATTGTCATTTCCGGCTAAGAAATTCAGAATGGATTAAATAATTTTTTCAAAGAAACAATAATAATAATAATGATAATAAGTATACATAAGTACTATATTTGTTTTCGATGTATCCACAATATCCAAAGAAACGCTTATTCCTTTTAATATTTCTTGAATAGAGGTAATGATACTTCCACATATTTTCAAAAATAGTGTTACGAATTTTGCGTAATTAATATTTAAAATAGTGTAAATGATTTATATCTGAATGCTTAATACGTTAATATTTCCTTCTGTCGTATTTACCTTATAATAAAAATTATAATATTCGCAAGCACCGCCTTTCTTTACATTATAATGGCGATTCAATGGAATTTTGATGAAAAGTTGGCGATAGAGTCAAGTTGGCATCATTTTTGACAACTACTTTGGTGACTTGGTGAACATATGGATGTTTCTGCAAGTTACTGGAGAAATCTATTGACATCACGATCTATGACGTAAGCGGATCTTTCAAGAAAGTGCTTCAAGATAGCCACACAGGCTATAAATAGCAGCTGCTCACTGAAGCTGAGTTAGAATCGTTTTGGCTGTTGAAGAGTTCACTAGCGAGTGAATAAACTTTACGTACATGTACTTTTAGACACTGATAATTATGTCTGAGCACTGTAGGTGTTAAAACCTTCTGGGACTTATTGTGTGAATTTTATTGGACTTTACGGATTATTTATCTACAGTAAATTTCCTCGCTCTTCATGAACTGTTTTACTCTTTACTCTGATAGCATAAAATCCATGAACCTCGATTTACATAAGAATAGTTTCAAGTGCCTTAATGTTTTCACATTAATATTCTATCGACAAATCTATTTAAACTCTCAAACCAATATATGTCGTCAATTTTAAACATCTTTTAGTGTCCCTTTCAAGTGCTGTTTTATCAACAATAACTCTGTGATGGATAACGACTCTCAACTACAACTTTTAATTCACGTCACGAATAAAAGTGGATGTCTGGAAAGTATACCATGAAAAGTAACTAATATCAAATGTTTATATGAAATAATTCATTCGCGAGAATCTTCAATAGTTCAAGTTCATGCTGAAAGTCATATAAATATTTTAATTCAGTATAAAACTATATTCAGTATAATCATATCCCTTTTATTTATTGATAAAAGGGATAGGATTCTTGAAAGTAAAATACTAATCGAGTTTTAATATTAATATTTTACTTTTAATAAGTCTTTTGAGGGGGAAAATAAAAGGTGGAATATATATGGTTTTTATTAAGAAAGCAATCACATATAAAATACATTCTAATTGCTATTAGTTTGAAATCCTCAAAAATCAAGCAAACGGGGTTCTTTCAGTTATAATTTTTAATAACAGACAATTTTTTTTAAAGCATGCATTTTTTAATCAACTATATATAAAATCTGAGTTAGGTTGCAGTTTTTACTTAAATAAATATATATATATTTAAACACAATTCGTTGAAAATGAGGTGCTAAAAAGAATTTATTAGGAATAATAATTCCAAACTTTAATTTTAGGAAAAATACTTATAATCCGACTTATAAACTTACACTGCTGGCCACCGTAAGTGCAACACCAAGAAAGACAAGAGATAGCACAACAAAATTTATTTTGTAGATAACATGTTGACCAAGTATCAAATAATTAAATTTATAGACTTATGTGAAGTGTGGTTCCTGCCAGAATTAGTAGCCAGAGTAGCCGCCATTGCTAGAGATCACCGCTGCCATACGCCTCGGCATTGATTCAAAGAGACTTTGGATGTGTTCTTGGGGTACAGCAGACCAAGCAGCTTCCACCGTTGCCAAAGTTGATCTGGTGTGGCAGCTGGGGGTGTAATCTGGGTCAATCGTTGAGCAACCATGGACAAAATGTTTTCTGTCGGTGAAAGATCCGGAGAGCGAGCCGACCAGGGAAGCAATTTAATCTGGTGATTGAAGAAGAATCTTTAGACAATGCGTGCCACGTGTGGTCACGCATTATCCTGTTGAAATATGGCCGTGGCCAAGCCCTGAAAATAAGGAAGGACAACTGGCTCCACCACCTCGGAGATGTAGCGCTGGCTGTTTAAAGTACCGGCAATGAGTACTAGAGGAGTGCGAGAGTGATATCCAATACCACCCCATATCATAATACCCGGTACAGGACCAGTGTGGCGGTGCATAACGCAGCTGTTCAGCATCCTCTCTCCACGGTGTCTCCAGACTCGAATCCGAACATCGTGGTGTTGCAGACAGATGCGTGACTCGTCAGTAAAGACAACTTCATTCCATTCTGCCACCCACATCCTTCTTTCACGCACCATTGGCGGTGGAGACGTCTGTGGTTCTGCGTGAAGGGTAGACCAAGCAATGGACATCTTGCGGACAGACCACTCTGCTGTAAACGGCGTCGAATGGTACGCGCAGACACTGAATGATGCGTTACAGACTCAGTGTGCTGTGCTATGGTTCGTGATGTGACTGAGCGATCCGTTACTGCCATACGCGCAATTTGCCTGTCCTAACATGAAATAATGCACTGAGGTGGATGCGATCGACCACGTCAGTCCGTCGTATCCTCCTGCATCCAATGGTCACATATCCGCATTACAGTTGTTTGGTTTCGTCCAACACGACTACCGATTTCCCTGAAAAATAATCCACAATCTCAGTAGGCCACTATCCTTCCTCTGTCGAACTCGGATACTTGATCAAAAAACTGATCACTGTTTTCTACGAGACATAACTGATCGTTTTCTGAAAAAACCACAAGAAAAACACAATTGCCGAACTTGAAATCATCGAAATCTTCTAGCCTTAAATAGCGCTTTGAGGTGGCGCCACAGGCGTGCATGATGTGTGTCTGTGCTGAAATTCTAATCATTTGCATATCTCACTTCCGCTAATGCATGTAGTAATTTTTCATGTTATTTGCGTCCATCTTTCAGGGTGTTGCATTTAAGGTGTGGCCAGCAGTGAATAATATAAGATATCCGACTACTTGCGACAACTTTTTTTATTAAAAAAAATGGAAATATGGGGATTTATTTGTTGTGTTTAGATTTGCTTAGCACATTTAGTACACACATAAGAAAATATGCTAGAACGGTACACGTAAGAAAATATGCTAAAATTAAGAAGATAAAAAGAAATTGTTATTACTAAAAAGAGAGTGGCAAAAAATGGGTAAAAATTTACAATAAATAACATAAACTGGGCCCATTTTATACCAAGAGTTTATGAACACATTTTAATCTTTCAATTTTGACATGTTATTCTTTTTGAAATGACCTTCAGGATAAGAAATATTTCAATTTTTACAAAAACTAGAGCACTTTATCTTATTTATTATATGAAAATGCTTAATAAAACAGTGATTATATTAACATAAAGGACTGTAAATTTTGTAGTAAGATTGATAAATCTGATGGTTAAAACACTTCTACTATTATACAGAACATGCGCAAAATATTTCAGTTAATTATTTTCAAAACCTTTTTAGCAATCGCTGGCCCCGTTTGAGCATTTTCAAAAAAACATTTCGCGTAAAACGCGTTTTAATGTATGACATCTTGCTTTAAGTAAGGGCATCTGCTTTCACTAAAACACTTGTAGTTTCTGTTCTAGTGAACGGAAAACAATAAAAACTTGGAATTTTTATGAATATATAATAAAATAAAAGGATCTATCTATATATATTAAAATCATAAAAAATGTGTCAATTTTTTGCAAAATTCACAATTTTAGGGTAGTACCTTACATATTCTGTTTCTAGTAATAATCACCACATAAAGCAATATGATTCGTTTCTTAAATGCAAACTTAAGTTTGGTTAAGTAATCCGAAAATGAATACTGTAGGGTTGTTCGAAAAGTAATTTCCTTTTTTCCCGACAGAGGATTTAATTGTATTTTTTTGCACCCAACTTCACATTTAAGCCATATAATTTTTATATGCTTTGAGAGCTCATATATCAAGGCTTGTGTGTGAAAAATTCCAATTAATTCTACGCAGTAGTTTTTGGTTGGTGCCCTTTTAAATATGGAGAGCGATAAGCAGCATTTTCGACATATATATCTTACTGTTTTACTACAGAAAGGGTAAAAATGCTGTTCAAGCCAGAAAGAAATTTACCGATTTGTATGGAGAAGGTGTGTTGACAGTACGCCAGTGCCAGAACTGGTTCGCTAAATTTCGATCCGGCAATTTTGATGTCGAAGATGCACCACGTTCGGGAAGGCCGATTGAAGCTCATAAAGACGCGATAAAGGCATTAGTTGATGCGAACCGGCGAATAACAACACGTGAGATCGGATTGAAGTTAAATTTATCAAATTCAACAGTTTATGACCACTTGAAAGGCCTGGGATTATCCTCGAAGCTCGATGTATGGGTTCCCCAAGTTCTCACAGAGAGAAATCTGTGTCGCCGCATTGACGTCTGCGATTCGCTTCTCAAACGTCACGAAAATGATCCGTTTTTGAAGCGCATCCTCACTGGGGACGAAAAATGGGCTATATACAACAACGTCAAACGCAAGAGGTCATGGAGGAAAAAGATGAACCGGCTCAAACCATTTCCAAAGCCGATATTCACCAAAAAAAGGCGATGCTGTCTGTTTGGTGGGATTTTAAAGGAATCGTTTTTTTTTTTTAGCTTTTACCGGATAACACAACGATTAATTCGGAAGTCTACTGCCATCAGCTGGACAAACTGAATGATGCACTTCAACAGAAAAGGTCAAAACTAATCAACAGGAATAGGTGTAGTGTTTCACCAAGACAACGCGAGACCTCACACAAATTTGGTCACTCGCCAAAAGCTTTTACAGTTTGAATGGGATGCAATGCCACACCCACCATATTCTCCAGACCTGGCACCATCGGATTATTATTTGTTCCGGTCACTCCAAAATTTTTTAGACAGTAAAACCTTCACCTCAAATGAGGAGGTCAAAAACCACCTCGATCAGTTTTTTGCCAGCAAAGACCAAAAATTTTATGAGCGTGGAATTATGCTACTACCAGAAAGATGGCAAAAGGTGTTGGACCAGAACGGCCAATATATAATTTAATAAAGTATTTGTTTATTATACGAAAATTGTCTTTCATTTCCACACAAAAAAACGAAATTACTTTCCGAACAACCCAATATATTTTCGCAACCTCAACTTTTTCTAGTAATAACATTTTATCCGTTAATGTTTAATAATTTTACGTTTAATATATCTTTATGTATTTCAGTTACTTAAAAATAGCTTTCAGGATTAAAACATTTATGACAGCACAGAGCAGCGTGTTTTTTACTCACACAGGGCAATCCTACGGGGGCAATGTCTGGACTAAGGGAAGATGAAATGGATGCAACAGTTATTAGAGCAACACTTTTCATACAATGAGCTGAGCCACACCCTAACCACGTGCAATAGCTCACATAATTGGGTTTTTATTGTCCTCAAAGTACCATATAATTTCTTCATTCATGTCAGGCGAGTATGTTTTATGTCAGACAATACCATGAATGTTTTTACATTATTCTACAACTTTGTTTATGGAGTTGTAAATGTGTTAAGGTTAAAGACATGTTCATCAAAATTTTTGAATAGTATCTCGATTACTTTTGTAACACATAAATATCCCAGTAAAGTTCCTTGTAAATAAATATTTATCTATTTCTTAGCATAAGTCGAATGTTTTATTTTTCCCATGTTAAAATATTTCCTTACAAAATGTATAGTTAGACATTTATTTTTTTTAAATGTAGCAAGATGTTTTCGGGGAATTTTGTGAATTCATCGTAGAAGTTTAGCATAGTTTCTATTTTCTAGTTTGAAAAAATTGAATTTTTACTTATAAACTACTTGAAGATTTATTGTTATAGTTAATAATACTGTAAAATATCATTAAAAACTTGTTTATTATTTTCGTAAAATAGCGAAGTCATAATGGGCATTCAATGTTTTAGGAAGATTTCATATTCATTAAAAAACCTATTTTGTGTGCAAGTACTTAAAACATATAAATAGTCACAACTGTAAAGTATATTGTAAGGAAGGAAAATATAATACACTTTAATTTATTTTTAGGTTTATTACATAACATATAATCTGGTTTTTTAATTTAAATTTTGTTTCTAATGTAGATCATTAAATTTATTTGAATTGTAGACAGCTCATAATAATATGGTTGCTTCGTAAGGCTGTTTCATCCATCTAAAAAAACTGAGAAAAGAAACAATTTTCAAGGCAATAATGGACCACTGCATTTGGTAATGCTTTCGCATTCTGTAAACTTCCTCTTTCTTTTGCTGCTTAGCAATAATAATTATTATTTTTTTCTTTAAAATGGGTTTCTCTATCTCTCTATTTTGACGTACGATGAAATTTTTTTATCTCAATCATATTAGTAATAATACGATGTAAATTCACCTTTCATAGAAGGCTAGAGAAATAAAATATTAAAATATTCAGAAATATATTTTAATCGTCAAATTGCAAAAAAAAATGGATGCTTGCGTCACAAGAAATCTTTTAAGGCTTCCTTATAATGCAAAACGATATAAAAAATCATTAAAAATTCCAAAACTAATCACCGTGCAACAGATAAGAAAATAAAAACCGTACAAAAAGCATTGAATTAAGCTTAATCAGTAAGATGAATATCACCACAAATAGATGCTCCTAATGGGCATGAGCAATTTAGAAAATGATTGCAGCTTCCAAACATTTTCATTGAAAAAAAAACGGCATTAAAAAGGAATTAATATTAAAAAGATCGTTTGAATTTTGCTCGTTAGCATATGTTTTATGCCCTATTTTTATAATGAGTCCATGTTACATTTACCGAAGAAAAAATATGTTATAAAGAAAGTCCAAATAATTCTCATTATTTTTCTACGAATTAAAAGAAGAATAGAAGTTTTTGACTTACTCATCCTAACTTTAATGATTAATTTATGGTACCGTAAACGATAATTCAGCCTGGAAATGCAAATTTAATGATTTTTAAATGTATATAAATGTGATTAAAATATATGTGAATGTAAGTTTCATAACAGTGAAGAAAAGTTATACCAGTTTTGATAAGATTGTGATTTAAATCGCAACACAAAATGTTATTAAATATTTCCACACATACGTTTTCAAATTTTTCTTTCATAAAAAAAGATCGAGGCCTGAGTCTGACTTTTTTACTTGAACTATATTAATAATGTTTCTGAAAAACTAAATAAAAAAAAGATTACTTCTTTTTAAGTTTATTGCAAAATGGAAGAATATATTCTCCATGATTATTTGATAAACCTAAACTAATATATATACTTTCTAGCTTTCTAAATTTGAAATCTTATTTATTGTAAATCTAGAAAGATAGAATGTGTCTATATTAGTTTAGGTTTATCAAATAATATATATCTCATAGGAAATATATTCTTATATTTTACAATAAATTTAAAATGAAATAATATTTTTTTATTCAGTTTTTATTCTGTTCAGTCTTTTTCAAAGGTTTTTTATTCAGTTCAGTTTTTATTTATTGAATTGGTATTTTCCCCCTTCAAAATTGGTATTTATAATTTCTGATACACGATTGTACTACTGGAATGCGAAAAAGAATTACTATGGCTAATACATTTCTTAATTGAATACAAAAATATATGAAATTGAATTCAAGGAAAAGAAAAACAAAGGTTCTATTGTATAAAATCTTTTAAGATTAGTATTAACTTATGCATAGGAAAATTGATCCGTGCCTCAAACAGATGTGAAAAAATGGTAAATATCTTCGAAAGGAAGATCTTAAGAATTATTTTCCCCCGTTGGTGTGATGTGGTAGTTAGGAGAGGAGGCGGGTGCCAGCTCAGGTATCGTCCTCGTCACTTGATCATTGTTCAAAATTACGAGGTCCCTGCCCTTGTGCCTTCAAAAGCCCTTGTGCATAACTGAACAGCACTACTTTAATATTCACTCACTCAATCAATTACTCAAGATTTATTTTTGGAGAAATTCCAGAAAATGCCACGTAGTGAAGGAGATAAAATTGTGAAAACCCTATCACTCTTATAAAGAATCTGACATCGTTAACTTCCTCAAAGTACAAAGAATTAAATGAGCAGGCTACGTTGTCAGAATGGACGAAGACCGTACCACTAAAATAGTCTTCAATGCCCTACTAATTGGCACACGGAGAAAAGGTAGGCTAATCGAATTGATAGCTAGAAAAAGATCTCCTAGTTTTGGAAACTAAAAATTAGAGAACACTAGCAGGAAGAAAGCTTACCTGGAAAATGCTTCTTGAAAAGGCCAAGGCCCACCCTGGGATGTCTAGCCACTGAGGTAGGATGGAATTTCTGGTACAATCTTGACACATGCAAGAATGAAGTATTGTAATAGATATGCTCTTAAAAGTTAGAAAATACTTTTATGACATTCATTTAAAAGATTTTTATATACTTAGTCAATTTCTCACAAAATTTCGCTTTCTTTATTGATTTTTAAAAACAATTTGTAGGTTGCTCAGAAATTAAATACAGAAAGATGCAACAAATAAGGAAATGTGCAGGAAATAATATTTGTAAAAAAAATACAACTAATATTTAATTCAAAACAAACATAACAAAACGTAATATTTTCAAACTATAAATGAATTCTCATCATCAAAATAATGAAAATTCATTGATGTATCTGGTTATACATTTCTATTTATCACAGGTTTGTTTCTCTTTATTATTTCCAAAGTGAAAAACCTAGAACTTCGAGGCATCGTTGCTCTCTGATTCGGAGACATAAACGCCTTACTATCAAACAAACAATACCGATGAAAATAGCTATTTTTCTTTGATTTTTATTTCTTTCCACCAATTTCGAGATACTCCACATCTGCTTTATTTCATTTCTTTGTTGAGAAAAATTCAGATTGTTCCAACAAATTTCCATTTTTTCTCCATTTTTTTTATTGTTTCCTATTCATATGTTCGAAATAGGTCCACTCAAAAATGCATTTATGGTTATTGTTGTTGTTTTTTTCAATTCTATTGTGGAGCATACAATTATTCTTGAAATTCTTCTGCTATTTATAACATATGTTATCTTTCAAATTAAAATCTTTATCAAATTTGTTTTTATATATTCATTCGAACCATTGGGAACCTTGCGATAAATTTATTATAGGCCACGAAACTTATTTTCGGAACGAAATGGGATATCTTAAGCCTTAGTGTACTTTATAAAACGGGAAAAACTAATTTAAAGGGAAAAAAGGAATTGGTTTTGTTCAGAGTTCAAATTTGAAAAAAAAAGGGTTTTTTTTAATATTACTTACAGCTTTTGCTCTGGCTGATGGACTAAAAATAAAATTAAAAAATATATAATTTGGATTTCTAAGAGACATTTCCTTAATCTAAAAGCAGAATTAAGTATAAATAATAATGGACATTATTTTTAAATTTCCACATTAAGGTATCCGACTACGTTCCGTAACGTGATTTTACAAAAGCGTATAAATGGATTATGTTAATGATATTTAGTGTTACTTAGATTAGAATACGTATATAAAATTGTTTTGAGAATTTTATTACAATAAAAATATTATTTAAATGCACTATTTTGACAGAAAATTAACATAAAATGACCTATTTTCAAAATATTCTCTTTTATGAAAAATACTTCTATAATAATAAATCTTTGACTGTATATAGCTTAGAACTCTGTACAGAGCCTGAACTAGGATTTTTGAAATATATAACTTAGAAGTGGATTTATCCACATTTTAGTACAACAGAGGGAAGAAGTTTTTTAGAAAAAAACGCAAATAATTATTTCAATTTTTACTAAATCCGAAAATAAAATGAATTTTTCAAAAATCCCAGTTCAGGTCCTCTGGAAAAGTCTTTACTTTATATAAGCAAAATATTATTATTATAGAAGCATTTTTTAAAAAAGGAGAACGTTTTTTTTAAAATATTTTATTCTTTTTGCCAAAAAATATTGCATTTAAATATTTTTTTTTCTCATAATGTCCGTAAAACAATTTTATACATTTATTTTAATCATGAAAATTATCAATTCATGCACTTTTTTTAAAATTTCGTTCCCGGACGTAGTCGGATACCTTAAAAATTGGGAGTTATTTTTATTTTTACTACTCTGAAGGATCGAGGAGCTTTTTTTTAGTGTTTTTAGATCTGTTCGATCGTCCTTTATAAGAAATCAATACAAAAGATAATATAGGTATTTTAAAATTATGGCATACATTAAAATGTCAAATTTATCTTTCATTTATTCATTTTTTATTATTTTGTTCTGTATAATGTTGCATGTGTTTTATATACGAGTAAAAATAAAGCAATTTAAACTGCCTTTGAAAAATCTAATTTTTTTTATTTCCTAAGATTAATTCAAAGCTTAATTTTAGGGTTTTTATATTTTTTATAGTAAATCTTCTGTATTAAGTTATTTTTATTCAAAATCTACTTGAAGAATGTGTGTGGCGCTTTAAAAAATCTTTTGGAAATAGTTAAAAAGAAACTGTGACCTATTGCCCGTTGTGAATTAGGTCGCAGTCGAATTTCAAAAACTTCGCTCTTCTTCATCAATTTTAATACATTCTTTTCTTTATATCTTGAAAATGTTTTCAAAACTTGAATGACTGGTACTTGAAACTTACATGACTAGTCATCCTTGTATTTTTCAAATTGAAAACCAGACAGACTATCACAAATTTCCTAAACTTTTCGAAAAAAAGGGCTAAAAATACGTGTTTCTCTCTAGATTCGAGTAGGAGGAAGATATATGTATGACATATAAGTTTCAATTATTATTTTTTGAAAGTTTGGAAAATATGTTGCAAATTTCCATACAGAGAATCAAGTTCTTACAAACCACACATAGATGAATTCATAACTTTTTGGATGAGATTAAAGAGAGGTTTACTGTTTGTTTAGTTATAATAATGTTGAATGTTATTCATGAAACTTTTGCATATTTTTCAGTTATGATGAATGAAACTCGTGTATTTCGTATATTTGTATAATGCGGCATCAAATATTATTATCGAGTATAAGCCTGAAAAAAACTTCATAGAAGTACTTTTAAAAAATTGAAATCTCTTGGAAGCATCGTCACATTTTAATGGATTACGAGTGACGTTTTTGTTCAATAGTAAAACACAGAAAAATGATTGAATCACAAATTACGATAACATTATTATATTATATTTTGCAGTACAGAAAAAATTGCTACTTAAACCAATTTATTATTTACTCTTTGCTAATTATTATCTTTAGTCTCTTTGTATAAAAAGTATTTGAAAGAAAAAATATTAATTACAAGATTATATAAATTGTGGAAACCAATTAGTAATGTTTTGAAATATACTACTAAAGCTCTCTTTAGTATTAATGATTTTTCTTAAATTTTATAACATACTATGCGTTTACTGAAACTATTTATTTATCGTTTTCTGAATAATTTTTCATATTTATTTTTAATCTAGATAATTTATGTAGATAATCTAATTAAGTCTGTCTAATCCTTAAAATAATAATCATTCTTCAACTTAAGTTACTTACGTCTACTCAATATTACTTCTATGTCTGTGTGAAGTAAGTTTAAGAAGCGTAAAACTCTTATTTAAAAAAAGATGTACTATTACAATAAGAAAACTAAACATTTTAATTTCAGACCATACAACAAACATATATTCACTGATATTCAAATAAAAAGAATTTCAACTTTTTATTTTAATTAAACTTGATAGAACATGGATTGAGATATAATACAAAAACACTCACACAAACCTTACAACAGTTATAGTATACTCACATGATCGTGTGCATATTGCATTGCAGTATCAACACTAGAAAGTGAAATAAAAGCCACAGATTGGAACCAAAAATTGATTAATACTGTATCCAACTTGTCCAGCAACGCTTTTATTAAGTCTTGGATGGTTCTGAGATGGGCAGGAGAGTTACAATTGCCCTCTCAAGACTACCATAAACATACTCTACTGGCCCACACACAGGATATCTTGATGGTGAATATCACAACAATGAGTACATCTCTTAGATTCATCCTCTAGAAGTGGAAAGGTAATATCATCCATAAAAATGAAATCAGGACCAACTACATCCCTGGAAATGCACTCACGTGGTGTTCTACAACTGTATCCCTGTATCAGTGGTCTTCAAACTTTTTCTACTCATGGAACCTAACGAACTTGCAGGTGTTTTCATGGTACCCCTAGAAAAAAAAAGTGTTTTCGTAGAATTCCCTACACATACGTAGAAAAATATATCTCAAAATAATATTTAAAGCAGATCAACATATTATATGTATACTTTATGTAAAAGCAATTAAAAATATTCCATTTATAATTAAATAATTCTAATCTAATTTTTTTAATATAATTTACTCATTAGTAACATTAATTTGTGATCCAAGTGTCACCAACCCATGCATTATATTTAGTAACCACTGGTGTAGCATGTCATGAGTGGGCCTTGTATCAAAATTTCTTATAGGGGCTCCTTTCTGAATCCCTTAATATCTTACGATTTTTTGCTTGCCTATTTTGGGACCCCTGTAACTTGGGGGACGCGTATCATTGATTCGGTGGTAGCTACGCCCCTGTTAGTAACTGGGATCTGCATGGCATTAAAATGTGTGAGAAAAGCGGTGCATTTTGCATGATAATTAGCAACAGAACATTCAAGAGCTGTTCTTGCTTAAATTTAGATTTTAACACAGAATATGTTTATATATGTTGCTTCCTCTTCTTCATTATAGGTGGTTTTTCTCTCACAAATGTAAAAAGTTGTATGTATCATTAGAAAACTAGTTTTGCAAGACATTGTGCTAACTAACGAGTATAAAATTATCTGGTGGAACCCAAGATAATAAAAGATAGAATACTCACAATATAGTAGGAAATATATATATTTAAAGTAACACGCTTTAATATTCTTTTTTTATATTATAATAAAAGTTTAAAAAGTATTGCAAAAAAAAAAAGATATTATACATAACTAAATTTTTTGATTTTAAAGAATAGGATGATACTTATAATTATACAAACTTCAGAGAACGTGAACTCATTTTGCATACATATTTATAAGTTTTTTTTGTTTTGTTTTTTTATTGTAACTTGTAGAACTCCTGGGTATGCTTTGTGGAACCCCAGGGTTCCGTGAAACACAGTTTGAAGACCACTGCCCTATATAATACAGCAGTTACAATGATAAAGCAGCTGAAAAGGGGTTGTACATCTGTTATACCTCTATGTAATAAATGAAAAGTAAATTCTTTGATTGTCTCCACAATAGTACGCAGCAATAAGCGTTAGATTTAAGTATCTAGTGTCTACAGTTGTGATTGCCTTGCCTCGAATCTCCCGATGTAATTCCTCAGTACCTCCCATCATCAAAACGTTGGTAGTAGCTCATTTTAACTTTTTGTTTATAAGATTTACTGAATGTTGCAAAATAATCATCACGAAATTAATAAGATGTGCAAAAGAATGAAAAACGGAAACTGGTCCATGCGCATACAAAACATTTTCCTGTAGATAAATGTACAATCCACACGTATGTATACACCTACACGTAATCGATTCTAAAATTTTACATCTTTGTTTGAAAGGATTAATTTTAGCTTTCATTTGGTATTTTTTTGAAAAATCCAACTAAATATGCAAATTCTCTTAATTTTAAACAACTTTGTGCTTCTTTATTTATATTTCACTTACATTAGCTAACTGGTGAGTGTAAGTACCTTTCAAAGGGAATGCACTAATTAAATTAGCCCTGTCCATAGTCATAAACAGTACATACAACCACTTCTATAAAAAAAAACATTTACCATACTTTGTACTTTAAATGTTGATAGTCAGTCGTTTTCTTTTCATACGTATTTGTTACACTACAGATTTTTAAAGAAGGAGTTTCGTTAAATCTCTTACCTCAATCATAAATATAAACCCTTTAAACTAACTCTTTTGGTTTTTATTTAATGTTTCAATCGATAATTAATGTTTTTATAACAGTTCCTCTCAGTTCAGCATTACGCAAATGCTCATATGTTATTAGAAAGATAGATCAGTCAGAAACCAACTTATAACTTAACATTTAACAATTGAATGACTGTTAGTTAGTTCAAAGCACATTTAATGTTGCTAAAAAAGTTATAACATAAAAAGGCACTACATTTTATCTATGTATTTCCTAACCTATCAGTCAATGCATTCCAGCCTTTTATCTTCATAAATTTTACTATATAATGATAATTAAGTTTTCTACATTTTTAAAAATTGCTTATAGAAGTTATTTAAAAGGAATTCGAAATTTTTATTCAAATGATGTCAAGTAGCAATATATTTATTTTCATATTAAATGTTTTATGCTTATTTTTCCTAAATGCAACTTAAATATTCAAATTAAAATCTAATCATCTAAGTAAGTGCAGAAAAATATACTATATGCACTTTAAATCCATTTTCTTGTGGATCTCAAATCTTGAAATTCTTTATTATATATAGGTTTTGGATAAAATACCTCCACACAACCTTGCGTGGGATTTTTGTATACATACTTTCGCCTCCGCAGAGCTGCATGACATATTCTGTTTTGTATACATATATGACTGACAACGATTCTATAAGGCATCAAAGCTATCCATTCAAACAACATGAGGCTTCACATAAGGAAATATTTTCAATGCTTCGCAGGTTGCCTAGGTGAAATTGGATGACATTTTTGAAAAAATACTTCTCGAAAGGATTTCCATACAGATTTGTTCCGTGGTTACAAATATTTTTATACTTTAGAACCTGAAACTATTCTTGTGACCTAGTTTCAATAAATCTATATATTGTAATCGAAATCCATGAACAAGGCACAGGCTCAAAATTGTTTCTTGCATTGGGAAACAGGTCGTATTTTTTAACAATAAGATCAAGTAGAGTGCAAATACGAAGAGATAGAAAAATTTTTTTTTCCTTTTGAATCTATTACTCCGTTGGATTCGTAGATTCTTTCCATGAAGATATTGGAAATCGGGGGACATTTTTAAATGTAGATTTACTTTGTACTTCAGTACTACTTATCAAAACTAGCTATTTTAAAGAAGACTTAAGTTGACAGGTTGGGCCCATTTTTCGCTAGGATCAAAGATGCAGTAGGTAAGGGATATATTTGAGGAAGCATTTTTGAAGGATAATAAATGGAGTATGTTTCAGGATAACAATACATTTAATATTCTGTTGGATTTCATTTTCAAAATTTGAAGATTTATATCCAGATAGCGTAGTATTATTTAAAGAAGTATTCTTAAAAAGAAAACTTGTTCGGTTTATAAAATATCAAATATATACAAGGGGTGATCAAATGAAAAGGTACGAAACGACATAAAAATGAAACAGTTAAATATTTGCATATTCCGCCAAGGGAGAATGTAGCGAGACATCTCGGGATGCCATTGGAAACTCTGACTGGGGATCGGATCATGCACGGGTGCCCGCATGCGCAGGAGAGAGCAAAGGCTCTTATAAAAAGCGGCGTCCAAATGATGCGAGCACAGAATTACTCGAGCACAGAAAAAGCATTAACTCCGATGTGTACTGTGAGACACTCCGACGCCTACGCAGGTCCATCAAGAACAAAAGACCGGGGCTGCTCACGGAGGGTGTGGTTCTGCTCCATGATAACGCGCGTCCACCCGTCTCCAGAGTCACACAAATGGAACTGGACAAGTTCCAATGGGAGACGTTGGACCATCCGCCCTACAGTCCGGACATGTCACCCTGCGATTTCCATGTGTTTGGTCCACTGAAGAAACACCTGAAAGGAAAGCGCTTCAACTCGGACGACGTACTCAAGGACACTGTGAAGGACTGGGTCTCGTCACAGCCACAGGAATTCTGGGAACAAGGAATCCTGCGGCTTGTTCATCAGTGGGATCGTTGTGCTCAGGCCTATGGTGTATATTTTGAATAAAGTCTATATTTGTACCCACCGTGTCGTTTCGTACCTTTTCATTTCATCACCCCTTGTATAATAATAAAATTTGTTTTAATTTTTTCAAGTTTGCAAGTATAGGCAGGATTTTATTCAGATAAAAAAAAATTTGATGTAAATGTAATGTAAAATAAACCTAAAGGATCATATAAGCACTTTGAGTCTTCTGGGTCTTATACTCGAATCTATTTAATCGGATCAACTTTATTGTACCGCGGATCGTATAATTTCACTTTCCTTAATAAATGTTCATGCATTCGGTCGTAGCTATTATTATTAGATAAAGTAGTTTACAATTATTTCTCAAGAACTTAAACAATTGACTTTTCTTCTTCTTTTTCATATACCTATACATTATGTCTCTGAAAGTATGACGGACTTTATATGTTGCAGTCAAAAATGATACATATTCTTGATATTGAAAAAAATTTCAATACCATGAAGTGAAAGTAGTAAAATCTTTCCAAATTCATCATTGTCCCAAAAGTTTATGCAGAAGTGTGTTCAAATGAACACACCTTGGAATGACAACAATGAATCTACGAATGAATGTTTGTGTTATGATGTTCATTGTCAAGTATGTATTGCATT
>BMAO01002463.1:0-39717 GCA_019973975.1 Trichonephila clavata
TATGACGGCCCACTAATATAATTGACCACTATAAGAAAAACCACCAACATGACTGACCACTCTATGGTGGACCGCTATAACTATATTGTCATTTATTTACGTCTATATTCACATGTCTGTATCACTGAACAGATGCTTTACGAAAAGCAAGAACAAACAGGAAACGCAAAGCAATATTAGCAAAATAAAATGTTATGACGCTAATTTACCATGATTGCTAACTCTCTTTCAAATGTTGCTAGATACACCGCAAAAGTAGCTGAAAAGTAGCTCAACTCAGAAGGAATTTCGCTAAAAGTAGTAGTTAAATTTTTTATGCCATAATCCATAGTACGTTTTGTTACTCGTAGTTTTTTAAGTGAATCTTCATAAAAAAAATTTAAATATATAAACTTTTTTGCGGACTGCTAGTTGTCGACCGCTGTCCTAGCTGACTCACTCACCGTCTTTATATAAGTATGAGATTTATAGGAGTCACACCACAAAGAGATTATTCACTTTCTCCTAAGGGGCTTACTACCATCGGTATATACAGGGGATGCAGCCCAGGATATTTATTTCCCAATGTTTATGAAAATAGATTACGAAATGAGCTGAATTGTTTATTCTAATTTTTAAATAATTAAGATCCTTTTTTCCCCAAACATTTTAAGAGAGATTAGAGTAAAAAATGAAGTAGTGACTGGATTGAGTTTAGAATATCTGTAAGAGATATTGCAATTCAGTAATTTAATCGAAATTCATTGTAATGTACCAAGTCTGGAGTTAGGCTTATAAATAAAGATGGTTAAAAAACTAAGATTTCCATTTTTTCCCCCATCTATATCAGGCTAATTTGTTTCTTTTAAGTGGTTTAATTCTATCATACTTCTCAAGCAGATATTTTTGTAAATAAATTGTGCGAAGGAAAAAAGAACTATTTCATACTGTTTTCTCTAGTATGTATTTTCAATTCTTAAGCATTTGGAAGACCTTGGACTCTACAAAATATAGAATTATTTCAA
The DNA here is from genome assembly GCA_019973975.1 of Trichonephila clavata. Taxonomy (NCBI): domain Eukaryota; kingdom Metazoa; phylum Arthropoda; class Arachnida; order Araneae; family Nephilidae; genus Trichonephila; species Trichonephila clavata. The sequence goes on from BMAO01002463.1 coordinate 1,005, forward strand.
ATTTTGGTGGCTTTGAATTGAATTTGACTCTATTTTGGATCATTAAGAACTACTTTTTTATAAGTTCTTATTTCTGCGAATTACCAACAATTCATATCTTACTTATTTTTGTCCAAATATGGGAAGAAAACGTTTCTGTACAGATGGTCAATTGTGTGGTTGCTTGTTTATTACCTACCGTATTTCGAAATTACATCAGGGCTATTGGCAACAATCTTAAACCATGTCAGATGACGAGGAAAAGACCTGTTCTGCATATCAGTTTCCAAACTTTCCCACCACGCCAACATGAAGGCTTTGTGCCAAATTTAACTTACATCTGCCTGCACGACGGTTCTTTTAAAACATCTGTTGATACCGACAGAAACAGCGTCGGCTACTTGTGAGCGTGACCAATCGGCTACCATGGCCGGACGGATAGTCAAGATTAGTTATATTACATGAGAATAACTGTTGAAAATACTTGATTTCGATCAGAGGCAATATATTGTTCTGGTCGAGGGCTACATTGTGGGAGCAGTAGATACTGAAAGGTCGAACCTTTTTTAAATGATTGCATCTCAGAAAGTGTATGAATTGTACTGAAGGAAATTCGATCTCTGTACCTTTCGTTACGTAAGCACGTAACTTACCGCTGGACCAAAATGATCACTTCAGTCCGGAGGCTGTTACTGGCTTGTATAGATACCACCGCCACACACTCCCCTATCAGTGAGTCAGTAGGCGAACAAACGATATAATTGTTATGGCGAGCGTGTGAGTTGTCGCTGTTGCGTCATTTGGATCTGACAGCTTGATTGATGTGTCATGTGTATCTGACGACTTGTTTGCTGACGGCTTTGGTTGCTCTTGCGGCTGATAGATGGTGCATCGACAGCTGCGCGAAGGTCGCGTTTTTTTAGTTCAGCGTCAAGGTCACCAATAAAGGAGAATAGACCTCGCGACCCTCGGATCCGTAAGCACGTAGCTTACCGCTGGACCAAAATGGTCACCTCAGTCCAGAGGCTGTTACTGACTTATCTAGATCCCATCGCCATAGTACCATAAAAATCAATAAACATAAGAAAAATAAAATAGTGGTAGTTTTATTCAACTAATTTTCTGCTCTAATTTCATATCTAAAGCTGCAAGCTCATTTTATTTTAAAATTAATTTTTGTGACAAATGTACCAATTACACATTTCTACATTTTTTTTTTAAATAAGGAGTGAGATTTCTTGTTGAAATTCTTATCACAGCCTGCAAATTAATGTCAGCCAACCTGCATCTCTATTTACTCTTTTTTTACATGAGGATAAACAAAACTTTGCTCACAAACATTTTTTTATTTCTCGTGGGCTGCGGATTGGTGTTTTTTCCATTGCAAACCTAGTACATTCCCCGGAAGCCGGTATCTCTTTAGTGCGGCACCCTATTGGCGGATACCAATCGCCGCACAAGTAATTTTGACGCCCAGTTTCCTCCACAAATGGAGGTACCTGAGCTCGGACGATGTGAACCTGTACTAGGATTTAATTTTGCCGAGAGCACCCAAGCCAAACAGCCACTTTAGAAATCTTTTACATGCCGTATAGTCATACGACATGGCTGCTGTTGATTTTCTGCATCATAATAATCCACCGACTAGGGTCGGGGTCGAACCCGCAACCTTAGGTGCAGAAGGCCAGCGACAAACCAACCATGCTACCCCCAGCCGGCTTGATCACAAATATACGTTGACCCAAATATAGACCATTTTTATCTATTTAGTCTTCTGAGTGTCTAGGTGGGCTGCTTTTGCCTACCCCTAATTTAAATGTATTTTTATTCATTGTTTAAATAGTTACCTAATTATAATCTAAGTAGAATTCTAATAACGTATTAAATATTTTAGAGGGGTTTTTTTTATCAATTCCTACTATTAATTCACTCTCTCCCTATATATATATATATATATATATATCTTGTTCAAATTTTCAATCGTTAATAAAATACTTTCTGTTCATCCATTCAATTTCAAGTACATTTTTTTAAACTTGTACTCGATGACATTTGATGTTAATACAGTTTTTTTTCAAATATTTTAAATCATTTATTAAATTTATTTTAATTTTAAATTTATTCTGCGTTATTTCTGTCGAAGTTACAACTGGCTGCAACAGACGGATTTCCTAACAAAGTAGGAATCGACTTTAAAAAAAATTATATAATTTGTTTATTATTAGTCGAATCCAAAATGAACCATTTACTTTAGACATTTTAAACACCCTTTTATAAGCTTCACTTTCATGTAACGGAATCTTTGAATTAAATTTTTACCCACTTTAAAAGGTCAAATTAATTCGAAATTTTGCTCACTTGTCCAGGACCGATGACAATACAATAATTTAATAATTTTGTTCCAATATCCTGATCAGGATCATCAGGATTAACAATTTCCCATTTTCAGATTCCATCCCGCATTTGGTGACTAATATCAGATCCCATTTCCAGATTTGGCGAGTTCGATTTTCTATAAAATGATTCTTTGTAGTTTTTTTAAACTATAATTTATTTACTTCATATTATTCTAAGTCCAGCTAGCATGCATCATTTACACTTCACATATTTTCAGTTTTGATTTAATTTCTAGATAATGCACAACTGTATTTCTGTATATTATTTATTTTGTTTCGAGAAAATGTTCCCATATATTCAACTGAAGCCATTTCATACTTTCTCAAAACCATCCGAAAAATCATTCGCGCTCTTTTATTGGCACCACTCAAACTTTAATAAACACACGTAGAACAAATGGCGCTATCATGAAGCCTTCTACTAAACAATGCTTTATTTGTTCAACGACGGAAGATAATTAAAAATTCTCCTGTAACAAGATACAGCTGATGGAACAATGTTATTCTTAGCAACTAAAGATAACTGACAACTGTTTATTCATTTTTGGAGATTAAAAAGTAGCGACTTACTAAACCGTATCAAGTGTTCAGTACAAACAAACATCCATCTTTGTAAAACCTTGATCCGTCCACCTGCTGCCTAAATGCATAATCTCGTCTTCTAATTCACCTTATTATAATAACATTGGCAACAGGCTGGGGAAACTCTGGATTCGCGTAGCAACAAGAGAATCGGTTGTAAGAAGGGGGGGGGGGAATAAAGAAAAGGAACAACAGACTGATGGAATACAGGGTTTTCTGTCTGTCGGTCCATACTTTTCTCTTCAAGGTCTGCGACCTATTTTCCGGGAATCGTTTTTCTCCGTTGTCCGGAATTGTTAATTGTCCGTTCCCGAATACAATGCGACCGCCTTCTTTTTTCCCATAATGAGAGATTTTTACGTTCGAAAACGCTGGAAGTATCAAGGCTGGCGTTTTGGAGAGAACAAACCTAACATTATGTTTTTCTGCCTCTGGTTTAAGAGCCGTGAAAGTACATACTCACTGTGGAGAAAATTGGCAAGTCTGATACCCTGTGTGTGAAAGCTGTGATTTGCAATATCTAACTCCGCTCTCCTTTATTGACTTTTTCTATTGTTTAGTTGCAAAGTAGTTTTTTATTTACATCTGAGAGATAAATTTGAGGTGCTTTTCAATTTACGTATTGGTTGCTCAAATGTAATGGCGAATGAATGATAGAGTACTGGTCCTTGATATGTATTAAAGTTTTAGAAGAAAAAAAAAACATTTTGATTGAAAATACTCATGTCCTGAAGTGGTATTAGCTTATTTTTAAAACGCTTTTCTGTGTATTCATATATGATATTAGTATTGTTCACAAGAAATGTATTTTTTATTCTACTAAGGTTGCTTCAGTGAAACAATCGATTTAGTTTAAACCCTTGCAGAATGGTTCTTTTTTTATGCATTCATGATTAGCATTTAAAATTAAATTAAGGAAAGTTTTGAAATTTCTGCATGTACCATTGTTTACTTTCTTTTTATTTTTTTTAAGAAAAAAAATTAGCCATAAAAGTCTTACAATCGAATTTAGAACAATTTTAGGAACACATCAATTTTATTTTGGAACGAACAGTTTCATTTTGTTAAGATTTTTTTTCTTCTAAATTTTGATTTGCATTGTTAGGTAGTACAAAGCCTACATTTTGTGCTTTAAGTACATTTTAATTTCTTTTAAGTATGCCGTACATTATTCCACGAATGAATTATCAAAGACCTATTTTTACAGTTATTTTTTTTTTTCTGAAATTGTTAGTTCGAAAATTTTATTTAAAAGGGGGTTAGGTTCCTGAAAGAAAAAAAAAGGTTACCTTATTTTCAAAACACCTGCTCTTAACATCATAACCCTTTCGAATCACCTTCTTAAACTCACATAACAACAAAAGAAAATTTAATGAAACTTATTTCAATAATATTCGAATGTTTTTCATTCACTGAATTTGGTATGAACAGAAAAAAATTATTTTTAAAAAAATCATGTAAAGATGCCAATGACGCACATAGACTTATGGGGAAGGAGATAGATATATCCTATAACTAAAAATAAAATATTCTTTGTATATATATATTATGTGAATTTAAAAAATATTTTATTGTTTTTATTTATTTTTAAAATAAAAAAAAACATTGAATTTTTCATGGAGAATGAATATATCATCACACAATTTTTTTAAATTTCATTTTAATTATCAACTAAAAAAGCCTAATTACCGATGCAAAAAAGTTTTAAATGTACGTCTTCAATTATCACGGTGTCTCAAAAACGTTTATTTAAATTTATTATGAGATGTATTCTCATATATTCGCTTTTACATACGTTGTACATTTATAGTTAATTATAGACTTCATTTCAGAAACAGACAATGAGGTTGAAAATCACATTGAGATTCTCTCTTTTTGAGTTTCTCAATAAATATTTATTTTTCTTGAAAGTACAATTCTGTCTTGCATTTCTTCGAAATTTCCACTTTTGGTTTTCAAACTCATTCACACTCATGTCTATTAAAACCAATGCGACACATTAAGAAATACTGTGTTTCCCGCAAAGGTTAAGATAGGTTACGAAAGAGTATATATGACATAACTCATTTCTTTGCTCTTTGTGGGAATTTTCGTTGCACCCCTCCCTTTCATGTTTTGTTCCTTTAGAACGCAAAGAGAGAGAAAACTATTACTTTTTTTCAAAAAAAAAAATTAGTCAACCTTTATTAGAGCTCCACCCTCATGCACAATCAGCTTTCTGAAAGTGTTCTGTTTTTACCCAATTTTTAGTTCTTAACAGTAAAGAGGTGATTTTTTTAATTTTGTGATTGAAGCAATCCTTTCAAAAAAATAAGCAATCGCAGTAAAATTGTATGAATTCACACTTGGTCTTACTGTTTTTGTGGGCTTTAATTTACCTTAGAATTTAAATTGACATTAAGGTATGTAGGTGTGTTGTTGTTGTTGTGACTAATGCCACCTGTCTGACGTAGTCAGATCGAGGCCCACGAAATTCATCATGGCATCGGGCTAGATTGTACGCCTGTCGTTAGCCGTAGCTTTTGAGCACCATGCAGGTGACAGTACGATTTGGCTCGGTTCCACTCCAATTTTGAGGGAGAACACCCTTTTGAGTGGTCAGGGGTTTCCCACCTCTCTTCCCCTTCCACCAACCACACGAGAGGACTTGCGGCTCGACGGCTACTTAGAGTACCCCCATGTCACGAAGGCACTATACATTTACAAACATCCATGTCTTCTCCGGGATTCGAACCCAGGCCCTACGGCACAGCAGTCAGCGTCGCTAACCACTATACCGGATGGGCGACTGGCATGTAGGTGTAGGACACATGACGAGAAATTTAGTACGATACATTTTGGATTTAAGTTTAATTCACACATAATAAGGATTTTCAAAACTTATATTCGTAGCTTTTTGAGTTATTTCAATTTTTCATCGCTTTCCTCTATTAACTTCCACGCCATACTGGGTGAAAGACTTTGATGTTCAATTTCATTAATGCCCAACCCAGGGTCGTAGCTACCACCGTATCAGCCGTATCAATGGTACGGGATCCCAAAGCAATGGGGGGCCCCTACATGTGTAACATTTTCACACTTTCAAATAAGTTCAATGAATGCAATCCTTTTTATTTATTTCCTAAAAAAGTGCCTCCGAGGAATTTTGATACAAGGCCCACCTAGGACTAGCTACGACAGTGGCCCAACTCATTTTATTTCTCATGGCCCTTAGTGAGCAGATTGTTAACGTTATATTCAAAAGCAACAGGGGCCTATTGATGATGGGTTTCTTAAATATTAATCAAGGTCCAAGGGATGAAAAACGATGCCCAAACTGAAGCCTCGCTGTCCAAACATCCATATCATACGGTTGTGACGGCTTTTCAATATCTAAAGCCGGGGTGGGCATTACGTCGATCGCGATCGACCGGTAGACCGCTAAGACATTTTGGGGTGACCACCTGAAGATTTTAGCAGTTAGTAATTATCTACGGAAAATTCAAGATTTTATGACAGTACGCAGACTGTCTTCTACTGACTATAACAACGTAAACTAACTTTAGATGAAAATATTTTATTTTTTTAATGTATTTTGAATTGTTTCATAATAAATGCATCATTTGATATAATTATATTTGTGGCTATTATTGTTAAGTTTGCATCTTGCTTTAAACGCGGTTTAAAAGTGTTGTTTTTTTATTTTACTTCTAAAGGTATATAAGTACATACTCCAAATTTATTATTAAGTTATAATAATAACCTTTTCCTTACCTCACCACACCTACGACTTTGGGTAGTGGCACACACAAGAATTTTTCAAGATCTATCAATCTCGTATCGAACTCCAATACGCAGCCAAACAAATTTTTTTTATTTTGTCGGTCGTCGGGAACAAAAAACAGCAAAAAATAAATTACTGAATAAATAATTAGCATTAATTAATAACAAAATTGCTAATAACAAATGTTTGATTACATTTTACGTACTATATGCATGGGATTACAATGATTTGGGGGGAAAATCAAGGACTATGAGGGAGGGTCCGGACTCGTGGACCCCTCCCCCGCCTTTTGCGTGCGCCATTAACACTGGGTGGGCCGCAACACCTTGAAAAAATTAGAAATAGCCCGTGCCCTGGAAAAGTCTGCCCTCCCCTGATCTAGAGTATAAAACATGCACTGTAAAGTAGCTTTTTAGATGATCGTCTGCCTGCTTCAACTCCATCCCCCCCGGCACTCCACGCAAAAAGACGCATTTCCTCTAAAGCAGGAAAGAGATAGGCCACACCTGTTGTCAGATGCAATAGTCCATTCATTTGTTTCGTTTAACATGAGGTTCTGCTACATATGTGTGGAAAGGATGGTCCGCTATTATGCCGAAGAAATGCAATGAATTGTGTACTCTAGGTCGAAATAACATGTCGATTTATGGGCCTTCCATATGACTTTCGGCATGAAGCGCCAGAATAAGCATGAGTCAAACTGGGGCTTGTCCTGGAAGAACAAGTTGTGTTTGGGACAGAGTTTAAGGGTGCCGTGTACAAGTCCCTGTTCCTTCCAATTGGAAATAAAAGGGAATTGAGAATGTTCCCTTCCCCTATGTGAGACAGTTCTGCTCGGAAGTTTTGAAAAAGAGGAATTGAAAAAAGATGGAAGACCAGAGAGGAAGGAGCGAGAAAGGGAAAGTGAACATTTGTTTGTCCATTTTGGCAGATCTGGAACGTTACGAGATTGGGTGAAAAGAGTCTATCCACGATGGTGATGCTCCAAAGTATCAAATAGCTATGTGTGTAAAGTCAAAAACGCCTTGTTAACTAACGATTAAAATTGTAAAAAAAAAATGATTTTACTAAAATTGTGTGATTTATCTAGCTACCTAGAAGTTTTTTAAACGCCTAGTCCCTACGTTACAGCATCAATTACTCTTCATGAAAGGTCTTTAGTGGCACCGACTGCTCGGTAAAAACAACGTCAATCACTAATTTACAACCATGACCAGGGAAACGAGGCTTCACCCTTGGTGAAGGCCTCGTTTCGTTTTCGACTCGATCATGATCTGGGTAATTTTAATGGTCAAATATTATTCCCACACGTATTCTCCAAAAAGCAGGATATTTCAAACTGCATGTCAACTGACAAAAAGTGGTAAGACTGTATTATTATGTGATGACCGTTATCCATGTCCAGGCCTAGGCCTAATACCATAAACAATTATTCAACCCATTTAGTCGAAATGCGGCCATCAGTCGAGCTGGTTTGTGCCCAACTTTTTGAGATTGTGAGTGGTGCACATTTGTTTCATATTACCGTTTGAACGAGTATTTGACAATGCACGCTGTATACTGACTACTTTTAAAGATCTCAGGTAAGGCGTACTTTTGCATAGGAGCCCAGAGCCTCAAAAAATCTTAAGATTTCTCTGGGCCCAGCACCTCAAAAATCTTAAGATTTCTCTGGGCCCAGGGCCTCAAAGAGTCTTAAGACATCTCTGACCATGTGTGATTCCTAGGATACTACGAACCACACAAGTCTTGGTTGAATCAGGATTCGTGGATTTGTATTTTGGTGTGAGAAATACCTCATTAGATTAACTTAAAATCCTTAGTCTTAAAAAGCTAAAATTCAGGCACGAAAACTTCGTTAAAGAAAAAGGACACAGAAATAATTTTCACAATATAAAAACTTTTAAAAAATTTAGGGAAAAACTATGTCTAAATATACGAATTGATTAAATTTGTAATATTCCATTAGATTATTTAACTTACATTTTTAACATGCATTTTCAAAAATATTTCCATTCAGTTAATCTTCCCTTCAATAAACTTGGCAAAATAGAGTTTTCATTTCTTTGATGAAGAAATAACGATTCAATTAAAATTATGAAACAAAAAAAATTGAAAATGGGATTAAATTCTATATCTCACTTTTCAAAATGAAAAGATTTAATTAATTTTAAATGTAATTTTTAAAAAATTCATCATAAATTAGGATTAAAGTGATTCGTATTAATATTTATTATGATTACTACAGCTTAAATATAAGACGCCGTAAAAAAATACTGCCTCTTAATAATAATTATAATAAAATATATATGTATGCAAAATTCAATTAGAATTGTATAATTAGTTCAGCAACCGAACATGGCTAACTAGCATTAGGATTTCTTTATTTAAAAAGACTTAACGTAAATAAAAACTATGCTTTACTCTCTGAAAGGGAAATATAAAAATCTTCTTAAAACTCTTGTTATAGTTAATTATTGAAGATTTAAGCACAGTTCAAGTTTTTAAAGTTTAATAATTAGTCTCTAAGATTATTACCACAAACAACTTTTTTTTTATCCTTCGATTTTTTTCCCCTTGCTTTATACTGTTAAGAGGATTTCGTAAAAGGTAAAAATGGTTTTCCTGATTAACTTCTAAGAAAAGCATAGATTTAATTTAACGAGTTATCTAGCTTGATCCCTTAAAATAATGATTATTTTTCTTTATTTTACGAAGTAATCGATGATCTCTATAAATAATCAGAAAATACGAGAAAAATTTCGTAATCAAGTAAATAACAAAAGAAACTTTTTTTTTGTTAGGAAAGTTCGATATTTCTCAAGAGATTGTTGTGTGAATTGTATTTAAATATGAAAATAACTTTTCGTTTCGCAGAAAATTTTACTTATAAATGTATAACAATAATAATTTTTCAAGCACGTTTTAATTTCCTGGGAGCAATCAATACTTTCGGGCAAATATTGTAATATGCGCATTATTAAGGTATAAATAAAATATTTTAATTAAAATTCATTTTTAACTATCTAATCTATTATCAAATATTTATTTTTTAATATAAATAAGTATTGATATAACGTATGCACACAATTTTCTATTGATTAAATATATCTAAGTTATATTAAAACAGGATATATACCATTAATTATACCTATAAAAAGAATTTCATAATAAAATAGTTGTACACTCAGAAATATGGTATACAGAGGTTTTTCGTGAATATGTTAACGCGAGGGAAAACTGAACAACTAAAACATGACTTCAATGATGCATTACAGAGATTTTCAAAAGTTTTCAAATATTGAAACCTACAAAAAGACAGGTAACTTTAACATTGATGTCAAGCATAATGCACGCTAAAAAGAATTGCTGAAATAAATTTTTTTAACTGACGATGTTTTGCCCTTCAGTTTCAAGGTTCATTTTCCAAGACGGCGTATCGGGTATTATAAAATACTCGGTATTTCATGATATATATATATATATATAAAGCACTGAAGGCGACACATGCCGACGTAGTAGATCACTTAGCCGTAATAATTTACGTTTCCGGGGTGCACCAACGAGGAGGTGGATCTACATTGCACTCCCTTCATATTCCAAAATGGCCACGAGATACAGCTGTGGCCGATTTTCGAATCGCCACTGGCCACGACTGCCTATCGAAGCATCTAAACATGATAGGTATTGCCCAGAGTCCATTTTTTAAACTGTGCGACTCCAATGAAGAAATGGACGCCATTCATTTGGCACGCTGCCGTGCACTCAGCTCTGGATCCATGTGGAGCAGATATTGAGAGGCCAGACACAAAATGTGTGATTTATAGACTATACTGTGAACTTGTGTTTCTTTTCTTATTTTTTTCTTTCATTCTTTTTTGTGTTGTCCTTTGTTTTTTCGTCAATATTCTCTGGTTCTCATTTCGTTTGCAGTTGTCTTGTAATCCGCCACTGGAAATAAAATATATATAAAGCTAGAACTTCTATAATATACAACATACTCCCCATATAAAAAAGTTAGAGGATCAATTGAAAGAAAGAGCAACAAAAAAAAAAGAAAGAAAAGGAACTAGAACTTTCAAAACAACAAAAGAAACCGAGCATTCAAAGACCTTCTCTGTTGAGAAATTTAGCTTAGATCCAACTCTCTTCTAGACCCAAACCTACTATAGATAACTCCTGTATTAGCAGCGATGAATGGTTCCATTTTAATGTATCATCTATAATGGACTTCATGCCATCAACTAAAGAACCAGAACACAAAGAAGCTGAATGTATCTTCCGTAATGGAAAATTCTCCGAGGATCAACGAGGGGATATTTGGATTAAATACTTCAGTTGTATTCTGTGGGCTCACGTCTGTACCGGAGCAGAAAAAGATCAAATTTGTGACTTTTGTTAATAGACTCAAAACAGAAATGACTTGCACATAATCTTGAAAATTTGGTTTTTATAGTTAAAAATAACTACATTTTTTATGAAGTCTAATTAGTTTTCCAATGGTTTAAGCCAGTACTTTCCAACCTTTTTATCCCCGCGGAACGGCCAACATTTGATAATTTTACGACAGCCTACTGAGAGTGGAATGTTGATTGTTTATATTTTTGATTTTGATTTAATAATTTTAATTTAAATATGCCTTCAGAATAAAATATAGTTACACTAAAAACGAATATAAAGGGATTTAACATGGAATATAAAGTGATTTCCATGGAAAGTCACACAAATCCGGGAGAAATACACCACGGTAAATAAGTTGGAAGGTCACGTAAACTGAGATAGGCCTAGTAGGCCTTGGCCCTCATGAGCTGTAGCACCACTGAGTTCAGTAAATAAAATGTAAATACTTAAGTGTTCCTTGGGTAGCCCGGTACAATTTGATTCACGAACCGGTACCGGTCCGCAAGTTGGTGACCATTGGTTTAAGCCATCTGTTCCATATTATCTGACTATTCTAAAATAATCTCCATTTGTAACTTTTTTAAACAAATTCTTTAAAAACAAAATAAACAGTACTTTTTTGACAAGTGACTATTCATTTTCAAGAGTTATAGTATGCATTTATAAAAATTTGGGAGATTATCAAAAACCAGTTCAGTTATAATTGCAAAACGTAATAGGTATTACATAATAGTCTGCTGTCATCTATAAAGCAATAATATTTGCCCAAATTTTTTTATCACACAAACAGAAAAGTACTGAACTGAGAATAACAATAACTGAATGACTGAAAACATCTTATCCTTTTGAATCAGTTATAGTTTCCCAGTCCTATTTTTCGAAATCCAACTAGTATCATACTAATATGAATGATTTTAAGGGGGAAGGCAAATATTTCATCAATATATATTAGCAATGACCTTTCCCAGTGTTATTCTTCCAACATAAACAAAACGCCTACAGATATCTTCGCAAAGTTATGTTACAAAAATCGGAAGAGCTATGAGAACATATATTAATACCTGACCCTGATTCGTCCTACGCCACAGCCCTTAGCGAAGACTTTTTTTGTGATTTCTGACTTGTCTAATGTGTTTAACTCGTCAAACCATGTTCTTGAGGTAACGGGAGGACTTCTAAATCCGCCCTTTTTAATTATGATTCCATAGGGAAAGGTAAGTTTGTTCTACAAGAAATGGCGCCGTGAGAACTTAGCCAGGTCTTGCTTTTTTTTTTCTTGCACAACCTTGGAAGAGTAGGAACAAGCATCGATATTGGTTGCAGCTAGTGACTCAGTACAGATCTCAATGTGTATAACTCGAATGAAAAAGTAGTTTAAATGGAGAAATTTAGATATCAATCTATGATTTGTCAGGGGATAATTTTTGAGAAGTGTGAGTAATGTATTTTCAGAGAGAGCTACCCACATTTGAGGTCTTATTCTATGTATAATAAGATTCCTTTCAAGTGTTGTATGCTAATAATCTGAAGACTTTGAATAATATTTTAACCTGAATAGACACAAATGATACTGAGATTAATTTACTAGTAAAACTAATCTCAGACAATTGTACTGTTAAATAAAAAAAACATAATATTTTCCTAATAATTTCTTATACGATTAAAGTATTTAGTCATAATTTTTTAACAAGGTTTTTATCTTCCTCTAAAGTTTTTTTTACCTTCAGTAATTTAACGTAACAATATAAACAAGTGAAGATTTTTAATAACTCAAAATACACTACTTTTAACTATATATTCAGAATTATATTGGATAAAAATTATATTCGTAATGTAATTTATAGGTTTAAAATCAACAGATAGAGTTTCTATTAACAAATGCAAATATTGATATTGATAAAGTTGTGACGTCATTAAATACATTTTAAGATGAAAAATAAACATTAGGTAGATTTATTTGACACGGATAATGCTTGTATACGTGAATGAAAACTGAGTATTTCATACAAACACAATAACTTTGGTGTGTACTAAATAATCATATAATATTTTAATTAAGATTTAAAATGCGAGCATTAGTTTTATTGCATTAAATTTTAGTAACACATTCAAATAAAAAAAAGCTTAAATTTAGACAAACACAGGCATTTTCATTATGTTTATTGCTATAAAATTACTTTGAATGTTCAGAATAATATGTTCAGAAGGTTTTATTTTTAATTTCCTCACAGACAGGAAATTAAAAAATCAAAAAATTATCTGATAAAAGGTTTTGAAGAACCACAAAAATGATAAAACTCTTAACGAGCTTAAAATCTCAATTGAGTTATTGAAAGAGTTTTTATATAAAGGCTTTCAAAATATCATGACACTCTGAACCGTTGTTAAGGAAAAGAAGGTAAACACATCTATGTACTTTTATATTTCCCATTTTTATAGGTTTGTTAGTTCGTCTCCAAACAAAGTTAGAAGTTTTTAATGGGCTAAAAAGCTTCTGAAGTGTTTCTTCACTTCACTTAAAAAAACTAACAGAAATAAAATACAAAACTCTTAGTTGCTTTATGGAGACAAAATGAAGCTCAGTTTTTAACAACTTTTCGTCACTTTTTCTTAAAAATATTTTTTCAAGGTATACAAGCTTTTGCTTTAAATTTACCTTTGTAAACGTCAAATGCTCAAACACATTTTTTTCTAAAAGGTTATTTATATAGTTTTGTGTGTTATTTGAAAAGTTTTATTGAAATAGATATGTATATAGATACATATTTTGTCTCGCATGTTATACAGTTAATTAAACGCTAAAAAATTTATTGTTTTCAATGAGCTAAAGTTTCTTGAATTCACTAACACAGAAAGTATTTGTTAAAGCTGTATATTTATAATTTTATACTGATTGCCTTTACACAATTTATTCTTATAAATACAAGTAGATTATTATTTATACATTTCTGAATACTTAACATAAAAATGTGTTTATTTTACAATCATTAAATTAATTATTTTAAAAAATGGAACGTCACATAATTTGAGAAAACTGTTTGGTTCTATGAAATTAAGAATATTTATTTTATTCAATGACAATTAGTGAGAAGCATTAAATATTAGTACAATTATTCCATTTTTTTCATCTTTCCCGCGTTTGGTTTATTCTATTTTTTATTTTATTACTTCCTTTGCGCCTAACTATCCGTCATAATCCAAATGAACTCCACTTATCTTCACAGAAAGAAAAGAAAATCCCTTTACCCGTACGTGAAAACTTTCCCGAACTTCGTACTTAAAAAAATTATTCATTTGTTTAAAAATCGTCTGCAAATGTTTTCAAAAACTTTGACAACTTTAAAATGTGAAAACGTGAACAAAACTTTCTTAAAATTGATTTAAAATAAAATTTTGCTTCACGTTACTTTTATTTATTTTACTGCAAAAATATTTAGTCAATTAACCTATACAGTCCAAATTCAAAATTAGAATAGTGACTGTTACAATACTCGAAACCGTAGCTTACTGCAATACAACGAACATCATATTCTGCAGAAGTCTGTATTCTCTTAGGTTAAATTTATTTATAGTAAGTAAAAAGAGAAACATGTTTGATTAATATAGATGGATGTTTATTTCTAAATTACTTTTAGTCGCACCATTTATTTTTTGGAATAAACAACTGATTGTTTTCAACGCTGCGGTTGCTTAAAAAAAAACAAGCATGGAGTGTTACGCAGATCTTTTTTCCTGTCTACTTCTCTCACCCGTTAGCTTTATTTTTAGTGGGGAAAAAGGCTTATTTTTTTATTTATTTAGAAGCATCTTTTTTTAACAATAATTTTCAAATGTATTATAGTACGATGAATTATAACAAAACGAGAATTTTATGAAATATGTCATTCGTCTTCCTGTCTTTATCTAATATCAACCAAACAAATCCAAATTTTGAATATATTTTCAATTCAAAAAAGATCCAAATCCGTATAATTATAGCACACATATCCATTTATAAAAATGAATCTTTGAAATTTAGAAGCATTAAATAAAAATTCATTTATTTTACTCCCAACATATAAAATTAAAGATCCATTACACAAAAAAATAAGAGTTTTTATATATGCTGTATGTTCCATTCCAGAAAAACTAAATTGAATCAAATAAAAAGTAGCGATCTATTGAAATATAATGCTGTTTATACTGTATAGTGATGCTAGAACCTTTTATTATGGTTTGTCACTGTCAGATATTACTCATTTTTAAAACGGACATCCTCAAGTACATATTAATGAAATAATTCTGAATTTGAATTCCGTTCTTTCACATCAGATAAAAAAAGCTTAAAATAATTGCGAATAGAATCGAGATATGTATTAAAATAATTAAATAGGAACCTAAATTATCATTTAACGTTTTTTTTAAAGATTCCACAGTTACTCTTTCATGCATTCACACAATTGTTTTGACCACGCATTTCGTTTACGAATAATTTTAACCAACAAATATATTTAAAAAAAAAATTTTTTTTTAAGTCAATCGAATAAAACAATAAACAGAAGAATTTTTCATCAGCATAATATATTTCTACAATTAAATTCATTATTGGTGAAAGCAGGTGTGAGCTGTAATATATACATACAACCTCCTTATGTTTTTTAATGTATGGATATATAATAGTGTTTTAATTATTTAGTTTTTCTAGCTTGGGTTTCGAGAAAAAAGCTTGTAATTAAGAATGCTAAGCAAACAGAAATTTAAAATAAATTACATAATTATTGTACGAAATTTTTTGAATGTAGATCCTTTCATGTTGTATAAAAAATTATTCTGTTTATTATTTTTTCAGAAAAATAATGTTTAAAAATCGAAATGAAATTTGACAAAAATGTATGTAAACCTATCTTGTTTAAATCTGAACTTTATATATAAATGACCAGATGCGTAAATTATACATACTTATGCCAATAATATAGCTAGTACAAAACATCGTTCTTCAAGAATATTTAAAAACTAGCGTACATGTATTAATGCCATAAATTTTAATTTATTCTTATATAATCACATAATTCAAGTAAACAAAGAACTTATAAGAACAGAATTATTTCATTTACTATTAATAATAAAACCATCCAATAAAAATGACATCAAAACGAAATTAAGTATGCTACATTGATTCCTTTCTTATATAAAGCATTTTTTAATACATAATTACAATTAGGAAACTGTTGTCTTTAAAAAATTCCGAATTCTAAAAAAATACAAAAAAAAATCATGAAATAAAAATTAAATATATATACATACATGTATCAAAATTTTAAATATAAAACGGATGTAATTTATCGTAATGTTACACTGTTTTTTCATTCGATGGTTATGAAATATAGAAAAATGTTTCATTAAATTTCATAACCGCGTAGTCATTACTATCTACCTATTAATAACACATTCCATTCACAGGTAATTAAACGGAACACTTACGAAATATTCAATTTCTGATTTTATACAAAGTTATTTCTTAATCATTACTTAATATCAAAACTTTGATTGCTTCATATAGGGAAGAGAACGCTTTGATTATATATACACCAAGATAATTTATTTTCCATTGAATTTTTTTAGAATACAGGATTTGCAGAGGTTGAATTTTTTTTTCTTTGGCTTAGTCATGGGTGTTCTTTATACAAGCGAAACCCTCCCATCTTTAGCAAATTAACTTGATGTATTTTGATTTACGATTATTTTCATCATTTTGTGAGTCATTAAGCTCTGTAAGAGGTCACAGCTCCCAAAAAATTGAGGCCCACACAATGAGGGTACAAGAAAATTTACTTTTTTCATAACATGAATATCTTTTATATATATATATATATTTATATATATATATATATTACATAATAATCCATTGTTGATGAGTTTCAGAAGTGAATGGATATGTTTCGCCTAAGAGGTCGAAATAAACCTTGAACTAGTGAACTTTATGTTCTGATAGTTTTGATATAGCGTGAAAAATGTGCGAAGCGTAGAAGTTCTGAGAAATATATTTCTAGTAATTTCGTAAAATAATTAGAATAATTCTTTTTCTTCAATGGTTCGACAGCACTGGGTGGGCCCTGGCCTTCTCCAGGTGTCCCTACTTTTGGCAACCGTTTTCCAATTTTTGGTCTTTAAAATTTTTAAGTCATTTTCAATACAGTCAATCCATTTTAACGGGGCTCTGCTCCGAAGTCTATTTCCCATTGGCTTTGTCAGAAAGATTTTCTTTCAGCAACAATCTTCATTCATTCTAGAAAGATGACCAGCCCATATTTAAGTCTCTGTAATTTGACCAATTTTACAATATCAGGTTGTTTGTTAACTCTGTAGAGTTCTAAGTTAGATCTTCTTCTCCATGATCCATTCACTTGGATCCCACCAAGAATGCAGCACGTAAGATCTTTCTCTCGAAAATTCCCAAAGCTTCCTCATCACGTAAAGTCAATGACCAAGTCTCTGATGCATAAGTCAGGACAGATCTGATAAGGTTTTTGTAAAGAAGCAATTTAGTTCTTAATTTGAGAAAACTGGATTTTAAATAACTCTTCAAGGCATAAAAACATCTATTTGCAGCAATGATTCTTTTATAAATTTTTGGGGTCAGCTCATTTTTATAATTTATATATATATCCGTTCCCAAATAAGTAACAATTAGAATAATTAGAAACTTAAAAAGTTTTCGATTTGTCACAAAAAGTGATGAGGATGATACCCGAGTTAGCACCCCCCTCTCCAAACTACCACACCACGCTAATGGGAGGACTTTGAGCTCGACAAACTTAAGGTATCCGACTACTTTTTTTAAAAAAAAAATGGAGATATGGGAATTTTTTGCTGTTAGATTTGTTTAATGCATTTTAAGAAAAATATGCTTAAAATAAGGACAAAAAATAAATTACTATTAAAATGGGAAGAAATTGGTAAAAATTTACAAAAAAGTAACATAAACGAGGCCCATTCTGTAACAAAAGTTTATATATAAATTTTCAATTTTTCCATTCTGATGGGTTGCTATGTTATTCATTTTTGAAATGACCTTCAGGATAAGAGATATTTTAATTTTTACAAAAACTAGAACACTTTAAAAGTTATAATATGCAATTGCTTAAAAAAGCAGTGATTATATTAACATAAGGGACTGTAAATTTTGTAATAAAACAGTGATTGATAAATCTGAAGGTTAAAACACTTCTACAATTATACAGAAAACATACACAAGAAATTGCAGTTAATTATTTTCGAAACTTTTTTAGCAATCGCTGGCCTCGTTTGAGCATTTCCAAAAAAAAAAAGCCACACATTTTGAGTAAAACGTATTTTAAAGTATGACATCTTGCTTAAAGTGGCATTTGCTTTTTCTAAATCACTGGTTGTTTTTGTTCTAGTAAACTGAAAATAATAAACTTGGTATTTTTATAAAGCTAATAAAGATGGCCTATAAAATAAAATAATAAAAAAAATTGTCAGTTTTTGGCAAAATTCATAATTTTAGGGTAGTCGGATACCTTAACGTGCATCAGTTCTCACTATAAGGCGGGTCTTTAGTGGTTCCAGGAATCCAACCCGTGATACGCAGGTCACGAGTTCGTGACCATAACTACTAGGCAACTACGGTCACATACCTTTTACTAAAGATGCTTTTGGAAACTTTTGCAAAAGTGTAAAATAAGTTTATCCTAAAACTTTTAATATATATAATTGTAGTGTATTATACAAAGAAAAATTTTAATAATATATAAGTGAAGATATTGGATACATATCTCTTATACAGTATAGTTTTAGATATAAAATGCATGAATCCTGAAAAATAACTGTTAATTCTACTTATAATATGTTCAAAATTGTTATTAGACTATACAATTAATAAAAAAAACCTTTATATTTCACTATGGGTAATCTCATTTCTTAATTTTATTATTTTATATATGCAAGGATCAGGGGCATAGCTACCGCCCTATCAACTGTATCAATGATGCGGGGCCCCCAAGCTACAGGGGCCTCAACATGTGTAAGCTAAAAAATCGTAAAATATTACAAAGCCCAAAAAGGGGCCCCGAAGTAATTTTTGATACAGTGCCCAGGACTGGCAGTGGCAAGGATTAAATTTATATCTAGCTATGAACTATTGATTAAGTTTAATCGCATTTAAAAATCCAGAAATGGTTATTATATAAATTCAAATAGAGTCACTAGATTGTTTTCCTTGAAGGTTCTTTGAAAAATTGAATTGGTTTCTCACTCACATACCATACAATAAACAATAACAGAAATGGAATGCCATTTAAAAAAACACGACCCCCTTTTATTGTTTGAACGACAAGACTTTACACTAAAATTTACTCCCGAGACAGCTAGCTGACAAGCGACAAGTTAACAAAGAGGCACAATTTCTTCATCCTCCAGGAAGATTACAAATCATTTTAACTGGATCGCAAGGAAAAACGTTAGTATATCTCAACTAACCTTTTAAGTTTGAATGAATGGACTTTGTGTTAGATAACTTCTGGTTAAAAACATTTTGAACAATGCAAAGCTTTGATTTATGAAATCGTTGTCGGACTTCTAATTAAGACTTGCAGGTGAAGTGGCTAAGCTCCTTTACGCTTTGGAAATGTCCCGATTGTTTGGTTTTGCTAGAATAGTCTCTCATCTAGAGCCGTGAGCAGACTGCTAGTGATGTTCTTGTAATTCTAAATTAAGGGCAGATGAAGAGGAAAACACTATATATATATATTCGTTTTATCACCCAGACTTCTACACCACAGCACAGGAGAACCTTATATCTTATTTTATTGGTTTGTAATGGAAATACAGTAGAACGTCATTTATCCGAACCAATTGGGACCGGACACCGTTCGGATAACCAAAAACCGAATGTGATCCATGCAGTATATGACACTGGACACTATACGAATATTGAAAATCATCACATGCTTAAAACGTGCTTGAAGAAAAAGCAAAATAGGGGCAAATGTGTCGCAGTTTTACCTTTATTGTGGAAAATAATCACTTATTTTTCGCTGTACACCTTCCTTTTTTGCTGCAAGGTCTGATTCTCTTGAGAAGCAGTAGGAAAGCACTCTGATTGTTGTTCGTACCACTCCATAGCTGTTTCTAACGTAAAAAACGTGTCAGCATTTGATGGACCCTTGCTACTTTCGTTGTTGTTGTTCTCGTCCCTTTTAGTCTCGCGCGAAACAACTGTTGAGCACATTACACTGTTTGAAAACGTATCCGGACCAAAGTCCGGATACCTGACGCTCCGGATAATAAACGTTCGGATAAACGACGTTCTACTGTATAGTATTTGTGATGTATAACTGTGAATAACATTGTAACTTATTCTTCAATCGAATTTTAAGATACTTGATGGTATATCGTAAGTTAAGATACCCTGCTCTATGGGATAAGGTTAGTTCACTCTCTAACTTCCAGGTCGTTAATGCCAACTCGTTTCGTAGACCTAGACCACGAAGATCGTGATCTTATTTAAAAAAATCCCTTGGACTAAAAGACTAAACAAAATATTATTTCCCACGACAAGGCCTCTGAAAAATAAATGTGAGTTTCAATTCGTTATTATTGGCATACTCAATTTTGTTATGTTAAAATAGAAATACTGAAAAATTAGTTTTTCTGTTCTGCTCCCAGAATTTGAACCTCCGTAAGTAATTTAAATATTTGGAATGTAATAAAAACTGAAAATTCTCTCTCTCTCATATTTTCTAAGAAAATGCTAGACAATATATATAATTGGACCTCTATTTAGCAAAGTCACTAAATCCCGAAAAAAAGTTCGTTATGCGGAAAATTCGTTGAATAGATTCATTTTTTAATAATCTTCTGTTCTTGGTTCAAGGAAAGAGTTCGCAACAGTAGTGCACACAGGAATTTTTCTGGGGCGGGGTGGGGGGGTCCAAGGTCGAAAGTCTACTATTATTCTATCATGCTCCAATACGCCACGCAATCTATTCTTTTGATTTTGTCGATTTGGAGGAACAAAAAACAGTAAAAAATTATATGAATAATTAGCATTAATTAATAAAATTAATTTTTTACTAAACTAAATTTTACGTACTATATGTATAGGATTATAATCAATAGGAAAAAAATCAAGGGCCTTGTGTGCGCCACTGGTTCGCAAAATAGAGAAATTCATAAAATAGAGGCTCGTAAAATGGAGGACAGACTCTGTTTTAATAGTACGCACAAGGATGTAAGTAAAAAAAATGATAAAGCATAAAGTAAAATTATAACTCTGATACGTCGAAATTCCACTGCACTGTTTACTTCCGGAATAAATCAGTTTGTTTCCCTTTCCCATTCCACGAAATCTGTAATAAATTCCTAAGAAAACTTTCAAGAAGTTAGAGCCATTTTTTACGCTCTAAAAGCTATAATTCGGACTAAATTCTTTAAAAAAATACTTCAACAAATTTTTTCAAAATAAAAAAAAAATTTTTTTTGATAGTGTAAGAATTACAGAACATTACCAAAAGAAAAGTTATAAAATAGGGTAAAGTATATATTTGTTTTCATAAATTTAAGACCAATTCAAATAAATACTATTTAAACCCAAATTAATGAGTCATTCATTCTGAATGACAAATATTTTCCAGGAAGAAATACCAATATAATAGCAGCATTAGCGGACCTTTACAAAATCCACTCCGTGCAACAATCAAACTGCCAACCGTGGAAATAACATACATGCCACAAATCCTTCTTAATAATAATTACCAAAACCAATCCGTGGCTTCTAATCTCTGTCCCATCTCGTCATCCCACCACCCACCAATGCGATAAAAACAAGACACGAGAGTTCAGCGACCCGCGAACGGATCGTCCCGTTTGAAAACAGTGGGGCTCAGGAAAAAATCACAGAAGGTCCAAGCGATGAGTCAGTATGCGGTTTTTGTCACTCGCAGATAACAATTTTAAGCACCTATCTGGTTTTGTGTGTTGCGTGTATCACCTGAAATGCACTGCGCGACCTCTTCTTCATGAATTCCGTTGAGTCAGGGCGAGGTGACTCATGCATCTACCTGGGATTACGAATGGTAAAAAGGTCCACTTAGAGATGACTCTCCAGTCTTTTCTTTTATTATTATTACTCGCTTTTTCTTTGGTGGGATAGGTAATTGGGGATGCTAATCTTCTTGTAGGACATGGTGGTATCAAGGTTTGGGTGGGGGGGGGGGAGTGTTAGGGGTTGAGGGATGTGTCGAGTTGGATAGTTTGGCAGAAAAATCGAAAGAGGAGTGGTTGTTTTAAATAAAAATAAAATAGAACGAAATTTATATCAAACACTTAAAAAAGAACGATACATTAAATTTATTTAAATAGTTTCTTTTTCGCGTACTTAAGGAAACAATTTTTAAAATTATGAATATACTTTATATTTGAAAGGATATGCACAGAAACTAATATTAATTATTTTTAACGAACATTGTATCTTAAGATTATTCATAATTCAGAGAATTTTCTTCGTCACACAATGAAGCAACTCGAGGGTTGTTGTCGACGCTTCCCCTAATTTTGAGCCATGGTCAAGCGATAAGGACGACACCTAAATTGGCAACCCACTTTCTATACCACGCCAACTGGTGGACTTTGACCCTCGAAAGATTTAACGTTCATCAGCGCCTCTACACGGCGGGTCTTCAGTTGCCAAGTGAGTGAGTGAATGAATATTAACGTCGCATTGTTAAGTTACTGGAGGGCTTTTGGCGACGGAACTCAAAATTCTGAACCATGGTCAAGTGACGAAGAAGACACCTGAGCTGGCACCTCCCTCTCTTAACTACCACACCACACCAACGGGAAGACGTTTGAACTCTCGACAAATTTAACATGCATTGCTCCTCTACACGGCGGGTCTTCAGTGGTACTGGGCTCGAACACGCCAGCCATGAGTCCATTACCTTGACCACTAGGCTACAGAGGTTCCTTCAATTGCCGAACCCATCGACACAGAACCCAAGGGCTCGAACCCATGACACACCGGTCATGAGTCCGAGACCTTAACCACTTGGCTACCTCGGCCACATCTTAATTCAGAGACGGAGAGTTTTATTAAATACACACTATAAAACAACTCAAGAGCTTTTGGTGACGGATCACGTAATTTTGAGCCTCGATCAAGAGACGAGGGTGACACTCTCCAAACAACAACATCACAACGGGGAGGGGGAATTTGAAATATGACAGATTTAACGCTCATCAACTCCTCTACACGGGTGTCTTTCGTGGCACTAGGCTCGAACTTATGACATGCCGGCCATTAGCTCATGAAAGTAGCGCACATATGAGTTTTTCAAGAGGGGGTGGTCCAGGGTCGAAAGTCCATATTCTCGTATCATGCTTCATTACACTGTTCATATTTTAAATTTTGTCGATTTTCAGGAACAAAAAAACAATAAAAATTTAATTATTGAATGAATAATTAACATTAATTAATAAAATTAATTATTAATCACAAGTACTTATTAAATTTTACGTACTATATACTTAGGATTATAATCAATCGAAAATAATCAAGGGATTTGGGGGGAGGTCCGGACCCGAGGCCCTCCCCTTGCGTGCGCCACTGCTCCCTGACCACTAGGTTACCACGTGCGGTCACACTTTCCAACTAGAAAAAGATTTTTAAATTCTTTGATTTTAATATTTAGAGAAAACCTTTTAAAATAAGGAATGTACTTCACATTTAGAAGGATATGCAGAAAAACTGATAGTTAATATTTTTAACTAACGTCGTATCTTATGCTTATTCATAAGTCTGAACCTCAGAAGTGACGAGACCATTATCAAATGGATAATTTATTTCAAAGGCATATCTGACACATCTACCGATGATAGCATTTTTTATCCAGGTCACGTAATAAACGTGCCCGCTTGTTATCAAGTAGATATGAATAGTTGTTTCTTAGTAGGTTTATTCCTAATTTCAATTTGAATTTTAATATGCTGCATGTACTTATATATACTATATAAACTAAACTTTCCCTGTACACTAATTTTAAATATTTTATTTTATAAATATGTAACATGGATTTCATTATTACTTTTTTAGCACGGTCTTTTGGGAAAATATTTAGAGCTTTTCCATCTTGAAAGATTCTTTTAAAGGTGTCTTTTAAAGGAACCTATCCCCAAATTTACCATATGTCTTATGTATTTTTTACTTGATTTTCTAAGAAACATCTACAGTGTAAAAAAAGAGTTGGGAGTATTAGAGTTAGTTCTAAATCACAGAAAAGTCAAATTCATTGGTAAAAAATACGACATGGGAAGTGATTTTCAGCAATGCTTGTTTATTTGTTTACATCAGTTCGGGAGCACGGATGAATATTCAGGAAATGCACTTAAACTCCCCTAAAGAAGTGACAAGAATACATTCCATATTTTGTAATATGCTTAAGGATTAATAAAAGTAGAGTGTTGATATGACTTTATATTTACAAGACCAATCGAAGTTAATTTTAATTTTTAATGTAAACAGGAAAATCCTTAATAAAGCACCTTTGGTATTATTGGTAGGAAAATTTTTCTGGAAGCTTGAAAGTTTAATTCTCAACATTATGATATTTTAATGACGGTCATTTTTGCATTGAACTACAGAAATAAAAATATCTTCGAAAGTGCTTAGTTTCTGAAGGAACAAAATGTTATTTTGTGTAAAATTTTATTTTAATATAGTTAAAATTACTAATTGAAGTACGCTTGCGCTGATCCCGACCGTGACTGTACGCCTCCCGTGTGTGCCCGTATATGTCTGTAAAGGCTCTTTAATAACTTACTCTTGTATTGTTTCGCTTATAATTTGGCCTCAACCCTCTCGAAAGTTTGCCGATTCCTGGTTTGATTGATGCAGCATTAGAAATAAATGGATGGGGCTCGCCAAGGGGAACCTCTGGTCCAAATCTCAAAGCAGAGATTCAAATACATTTCAAGATATTACAGATTTAAAAAAGTTTAAAATGTTGAAATGAGCTAGGGTCCGAGTGGACTGAAAGGCTCAGGTGTCGAGCTATTGGCAAAATGCTGTCCAGAGGAGGAGGCACCTGGGGAGGGGGATCGAGTCCTTGTATTTCCTAACCAAAAAGGTACTACTATCGATCCCCCAAATATCAACCCCATATCATCAAAAAAATGGCACCATAGGATTAACATGGGAATAAAAATTTTAGTGTGTAAGCCCTCCCCTGCCCAAAGCAGGTCATCATTAGTAAAGAAACAATGAGAATGGGGGACATGCCAAGTCGATCAATGCCACCGCGTGCTCATTTGTTTCCTGTTACACTTTTCCATTCCTTTTCACGAAATCACTACCTCAAATATCCAGTAATCGAGAGGAAAGATATTACACATCAATAATTGACGATGCATCTCGTAACGTTGAAATCTCATCGATATCTGAATTGGCACTCCTCTCTAAATTTCGACACCACACCAAAGTAAGGATTTTGAATCTCAACAGATTCTAGGCGAGTTTGTAGTGTGTGTGTCAGGACTCGAACTCCTAACTCAACAGGAATAAAGCCGACCCAAGTGAGTGACCTTGACCATTCGGCTACCATGGGCTCTGGAAAAGTGTCCTCAAATGAAATTAAAATAATATAAGAAATCACTGCTGTAGAGCATCTTAAATCCCTTGAATATTCTAGTGCGCAAAAAAGATTGAACCAACTATAGTACGAAATAACTTAGTGCAACACTGTAGGTTATTGATAATATATTTAGTCATTTTGAATACTATCTGTCACAAAAATCAAAAAGATTTTATAAATTCTTACAAAATTGGAAAAGAAAAATTCTACTTATCTTTTCTTCTTTCCTTACTTATAGAACGTCGTTGAGATTGAGTGCGTAATGGGTGGTTTCACTGTTTCTGTAAGCACTTCCTCGTTCAAAAAACAGTTCTCAAAATATATACCATATTTCATGTTGATACTTTCAATTGACATAACACTAAAACTACACGAACGTAAAATTTATAAAATCTATAACATGTAACTAAACCTAAAATTAATACAGCGAATTCGAAGACACATCCTTCCTACAACTGCTAACAAATCAAAACAAAAATAGTTCCACACGCATGCGTGGATCGAGATATCAGTTATTGGTGGTAAGCGAGTGTTGCCAATACAAAAATATCAGAGGATAAAATCGATTCCTGATATGTTACAATTATAGAACTTTCACACCATGCCTTCTTTACCTTACAGATGACTAAATCCATTTAAATGTATCGTGCTTCCTGAGTTCGGTTAAACGATTTTTAGAGGCGAAATAAGTACTTGAATCCTAGATATAACTCGAGCTTTGAGCTTTCCACGATATTGTAACTTTAACCATTAGGCTTCTGCATAGCCTCTGCGACCGCAATAGCCTAGTGGTCAGTGGCGTAACGAAGAATACTAGAGCTCCTCTGCAAAATCAGGTTTTAGGGTCCAAATACTACGTGATATCAGTCAGGCTTTGAGTTCCCTAGAATACCTGTCCCCCGCAATGCGGGGGTGAACGTTACGCCACTGCTAGTGGCCATGGTTACGAACTTGTGCCCGGCGTGTCATTTCGAGCCTTAATGCCACTGATGACCAATGGCGCAACGGAGAATATTAGGGACCACCATGCAAAGTCAAGTTTTGGGCCTCGAGCCCAAATACGTACTTGGTGTCAGTCAGGCCTTAGACCCCCTCGAATCCTGTCCTCTTCCCGAGATGCGGGTTGTACGTCACGCCACTGTAAAAGGGGCTGATGCACGTCTATCAAGGCTCAAAGTCCACCATTTGGCATGGTGTGATAGTTTGGAGTAGGGATTGCAATACCGGTATACCGGGATACCAAATACCGGTATTTTGAACCATTTGTACAGTTTCGGAATACCGGTATTCACAAGCTCAAATACCAGTTTTTCGGTATTTAGTAGAACTTTTTAAAATTGTTTCTAAAATGTTCAGAGATCGCCAGCGTAGCAAAATATTATGTTATGTTTATGTTATAGTGTTAATTATTACACCATGATTAAAATACATAAAAATGAAATAATTTTACGTCCATTTCAGGAGATGAAAATACTTTGAATTGAATAATTGAACTTTTGGTCCGATATTGCAATCTTTAGTTTGGAGAGCAGGTTGCCAGCTAAGGTGGCGTCCTCGTCACTTGACCATGATTTAAAATTTTGGAATCCTTCGCCAAGGTGAGTGAGTGAGTGAATATTTACGTCGCACTGTTCAGCTACACGAAGGCTTTTGGCGACGGACCGCGTAATTTTTAACCATGGTCAAGTGACGCGGACGACACCTGAGCTGGAACCCCTCTCCTAACTACCACACCACACCAATGGGAGAACATTTGAGCTCTCGACAGATTTAACGTGTATCGCGCCCCTACACGGCGGGTCTTCAGTGGTACTGGGCTCGAACTCATGACACGCTAGCCATGATCCGATTCCTTCACCACTTGACTACCGCGGCCACCCTTCGCCAAGGAAACCCCCGTGTATCTATATAGTACGACGTTAATAAACAGTCACTCTGCATCCAGAAGCGTACGCATAGGTACCTCTCTTATGAAGTGGGGGTGCATTCTAAAAACATGTAGACGGAAACCCCAAAAGGTAATTTCTGTAAAAATTGAAAATCTGTTGGTCTGTGGGGAGGTTGAGCCCCAAAACTCCATCCTTGCGTACGCCACTGTCCTCACCATTCTTATTTCCGCTGAAGATAGTTAGTATGCAATAATGGTAGCCGATACAATTTAAAATCATTACTAGTGGCGTACACAAGAGGCGTTTAGGGTTAAATAGATAGACCCCCTCCCATACAATAGATGGATTTTTAAATTTTACCGTGGTGATTACGCTTTGGTGCTTTCCTCTACGCGTTTTTTGGAATGTAACCCCATTCCTCCCAGTGGCGTAACGGAGAATATTAGGCTTCCCTTCAAAGTCCCATTTTGGGTCCCAAGACAAATCTTACAAAGGGTGTCAGTCAGGCTTTGGGCCCCCTAAAGTCCTGGGTCCCCCGCAATGCGGAGTTATACGTTACGCCACTGATTCAAGTACACCCCCGCATCACGGGGTAGGAGGGTCAGGGTACTAGAGGACCCAAAGCCTATGTTACATTATGGTTTTGCAATCTTATTTAAGAACCGGCTTGGCGACCAAAACATGACTTTGCAAGGGGAGGGGGTGGTTATGGTTCTTCGTTATGCCACTGCTCCCTCCCCATAGGAGAGATCCGTGTACGCTACCACAGCTCAAAATTTCCATCGCCTATAGTTAATAAGTCATTGACCAACACTAATAACTTCCTCGAATACCACGGTGCAATACTAAAGCGATGTTTAATTCAAAGAAACCGGAATCACAGCTCTGCGCATAATATTTTACAACACTGATAAGACACAGAATATATAATACTGTGTTCTTAAATATACAATCTAGTACTGGAAAGGCATTACGGATTTTAAACTGATATCATCAAACCAATAATCGTCGATGTGTTCCACCTCCGTCATTATAGCATCATGTGCACTTGTCCATGATTTTGAACTTGAGATCTCACGTTGCAGCAGAGAAAGCACGCCAAAATCAAGGTCAAGGCCGTATGATTTCAATGTCCAGGGCAAAAATCACGCAACCGATACATGCGTGCATATCTCTCCTGTTGGCGGAAGGCATTGGCCTTCAGGAAGAAAACGCAACGCATCCCATTCTTTTTTTAACCTTACAAAAGCATCATTTTGAATTGGCTGATCCGATTACTTATAGCTATTAACCTTCAGGAGGATTTGGTTTGTCCAAACGCACTATACAACTTGTTTACTAGTTTGTATTCTTAACCAATTTTGGATGTTGTTGTTTGTTTTTAATTAATGGGAATGAGAAGGGAGTCTTTTGAAAAATAACGAAAATTTTAACTATAATGCATTTGATTGTTTGGTGTCTCGTTAGAAATAAGAAGAAAATAATGATGTTTACATTCAATATGGCTGAAGGTTTTTTTTCTTGTTGACAAAAGATGAAGATGAAATTTTTTTATATGACGAGATTCTATTTTAGATCCCCCCCCCCTCTTTTCATTCTTTTTAAAAGCTTTATGATTAACTTTCTTTTACACAACTGAGTTTTCTTTAAATTTAAATTTAAATTTCGTTCCTCCACTATTAACCCTTACAGGACCATAGGATTACAAAGAGTAAATATTAGTATATAACTGTTTATTTTAGATTGCTTAGACATAATACAAATAAAAATCATTAGGAAAGTACATAACAATGTGTAGTTTTATCAGGAAAATGTTTTTATTAGCCCAAATATGCTTTATTGTTGCACAAAATTATACTTACCGAATAACATAAAACTTGCAAGAAAACGCATTAATATATTATTACACGACACACACACACACAAAAACTGAAATAAGTAATAAAAATAAAAATAAAGACCACGATTGTTTTTTCATTGGCGCTAATCGATTTGACAGTTCTTTTTCTTTTTTTAACATTTCCGTTAACGTAATTGAATTCGGCATAATCTCTGTTTTGTCATTTTGTATAACAAGTAATATAAAAAAAAATTTTAAGTCAGTTCCTACTTTGGGATGAATAGAAAGTATTTTATTAACAATTTAAAATTTGAACAAGATATATATTTTGGAAGAGAGTGAATTAATAGTAGGAACTGTGAAAAAAGGAGCATGATTTGTCTGCATTGTTGTAACAGTGCATATCCGGTTTGGCTATCTTGTCCTGAAAAACCGGTTTTCAACGCCAACTTTTGGATTTTTTTTAACAGTTACATTGTTACAACAATGGAGACGAATCTAAGCTGGCGTAGAAAACCGGTAATTAATTTAACTAATTAACCTGTAATTAATGAATTAATATTAGAAAAAACTGTATTAACATCAAGTTTTTATCCACTATAAATTTAAAAAACTTGAAATGAATTGGATGAATAGGAAGTATTTTATTAACGATTGAAAATTTGAACAAGATATTTTTTTTCAATATATATATGTATATATATCGAGAGAGAGAGCTAATAGTAGGAATTAAAAAATAGTACTGCGAAAAAAAAAGAAAAATTTTATTTAATTATTTGTATTTAATAGGAGAAAGAAACAAAACAAAATATAAAGAGAATAAACAGAAAAACTCTTTCTTAGGCCAGCTTTTCCTTTCAATTGAAAAAATCGATTTAAATATTTATCCCACTTTTCCTGTTCCAAGAAGAGCAACACATATCCTATTACATCCGTAAAACTAGAAATCTAGAAATTCAGCAGATATTTAAAGAGATAATATGATTCAGTTATCTAAATAATTCATAACTACTTTGATATCAGTTTAATAGAAGAAAAACATACGTTCAGATTTTTTTCTTAAATTCCGCGACGAATCAATAAACGACTTAAAATGAGGATTTTCATTTTATACTCTCTTTTTTTTTCATTCAAACAATAGAATAAATACAAGTAGAACGATTCAATTCCCAAAAAATCAATCTATTATATAATCTCCCGTACGAAAAAAAAAAAATCTCTTCCTGTATGTAAGCTTTTCTGTGATCTTCCTACCTCAGCAGAAAAAGTTGTTTTACAGACTGAAATGTTATACTCTATGTTATTTAATATTTAAATTAGAAGCGCTCGTTTACTGTTCGCGTGCAATATTACACAGAGGATTCGAAAATTTTTTTTCTCTGTAATCCAGCAAACAGTTATGAGATTTCAGATAGCAACGCTTTTATTCATTAATTTTTAAATTGATTCTTAAGTTTTTTTAAATTGATTTTGAAAAATAGCTTAAGCTTTGATATTGTGATTCATGAGTGACTTTTTACTACTTTTATTTTTAGTGTTGCAGTAAGCAAATATATTGTAAAGAGGTACTTTCTTCAAGCATATTTCTGGTTGCATTTTCTCCCCCCCCCCCCTTTTTTTTTCCTTATGCATTAAATTTTATTATTTTTTAATTTTTAAAAATTTTCAAATGAAAACTATTGTTGAAAGTCGAACAATTTATTCTGGTATACTTCACAAATTTTGGTAATTTGATATATATTAAAAAGAAAGTTTCAAGATTTCATCTTTTAAATTTTCGTTGTTCTTTTTTTTTGGGAATAGCTGAAAAGTTTTGGTCCTACAAGATAACACTCTTTTTTTTAAAAAAAATAGTTAGACACTAACGGATTAACATCTGTTTCTTTTCTGACGGTAAAAAAAAAAAAAAATTCGTTACAGAAACTTAGTATTATTAGCTTCACTCTCACTTAGTCTGTAGTAATATAACTCAGTAATATTTATAAATGAGAAGCTGATATACATATGATATTACAATTATTGAAAATAGAAATGCATGAATAAATGCCGATAGAAAATAATATAAAAAATCAATTACCGTAAAATCTGATGCATAACGCGCGCCAACTATCAAGCTGGTTTTTTTTTAATTTTTAGGTATATTAGCCATATAACGCTTGTGAGGGAAGATTTATCTCTTTCCTCAGTGTGGGTAGGTCGGAAGGAAGATTGGCCATATCAATATAACTTCAATTTATTTTTTAATACAATCAACAAGACAAATTGTTAACCAAAGTTAAGAGATGCACTCAAATACCAAATATGAATAGCAATAGCGAGGCAGACGATATACGAAAAGACTATAAATAAATAGATCACTTACGTCTAACCAATACCTTCTAATTCTTAGCGACCTAATCTAATTTAATTTCCATTTGACAAATCGTCACCTTTAATATTACAATATTCAGCTGCTAAGTGTCCACACCTCACTTCATGTTTAATCAATTACTGCTAGCCATAGAAGTCTATAACCTCTCTCTTATCTCCCCCTCTAATCTCTCTAACTCGAAAGTTTAATCTTTATATACAATACTTAATTTGCATCTCACATCTTCTTCTTCGCATGAAGGTTTTCAGTAAATTAAATTTTAAAGACCATATATATATATATATTTTCCCCCAAGAGGATTGTTAGTCGGTAAATTTTAAAGAGACCCGTGACCCCCCCCCCCTTTTTTTTTTTACGAAGGAACTTGAAATGTACGTGTTCAATGGTCTTATACATTTTGAAGTCATTTATTCGAGGTATTATCCCAAGCTTTTGAAAAAATAACATACTTCTAGAACTACAACTCTGTAAGTGCATTAGATATATCAAATCTTTTAAATAAATTAAATTCAGATCTATACAGAAGTCTAATTTTTCTAATGCCTCATCTCTTTTTTTTTTAACTTGGAAGTTATCATTTTTATACTCGGCATATAACGCTAACCCGTAAATTTCGATCCTATTTTTTGTGTTAAAAGTGTGCGTTGTACGCTGGGTTTTAAGGTAATAAATAAATTCTACTTTAAAAAAAATTTAAAAAACACCCTTTTATAGTTAATTGAACTAATTTGTAACATAATCTTTTAGTGGCCAAATCTAGAAATGGGATCTGAAATGAGTCTCCAGATGCGGGATGGGATCTGAAAATGGGAAATAGTTAATCCTGATGATCTTGATCAGGATGATAGAACAAAATTATTCAATTATTGTATTGCCATCGGTCCTAAACAAATGAGCAAAATTTTGAATTAATCTGACTTTTTTAATGTGGGTAAAAATTGAGTTCAAAGATTTCGTTACATACAATGAAGCTTACAAAATGGTGTTAAAAAATATTGTGTGTTTCAGAAATTTATATTGATAAAAATTAGATTAATTACATTTATTTATTTCTTTAAACAAATTTTGGGAACAAAAAAATATATACATATTTACTTGAATTGTCATCGAGGATTTATTGCAAAGTATATAATGACACGAAAATATGAATGAGGAAAATTATAAGTCGAATAACAAAAAACACCCATCTCAACATAATATTCTTCTAGCAATAAACTTTAACAAGACGCTTATCGAATAACAGGAAAAAAAACTCATCTCAAAGTAATATTCTTCTAGCAATAAACTTTAACAAGACGCTTTGATTAACAACTTTCTGGTTGCCATGGCCGTATAACATGACGAGATGTCAACAATGACTGTAAAGTTTGCATTCTAGCTGAGTCAGTGAGGGGAAAAATTCAAGCTAATCCTCAGCATTTCATCTCTTTTAACAATTAGTTGACATAGGCTTTAGAAATCGCTTCACCGGAGCCAAACTGGCTGTGTTTCAATCTTTCTTTTTTCCCCGCCCTCCAAGTAATACAAATGTCGGCATTCCCTTAGAGAAGTTCTCCAGGAAAGCTTTCATTCTCTGCATCCCTTGGGATTTCCTCCAGAAATGGTCCTGGATCATCGCCAACCACTTAGAGAATAGTTTTAGAGCAATGAAAATCAGTCACCTTATTGTTATATTTCGAATATTTTGTAGAATAATTATCAAAACTACCAAGAATTGTAATTTTTCCAAGATAATTTACTTGTAGCTTTGAAGTTGAAGAATGTACAATTGAATATTCATAAATAAAACCAGCGATGTTCATAAAAAATAGGCAATAAAAAGAAGGAATTTATACATATGCATTTGTTCTCAATTCTGAGGAAATATAATGCTCTTTATAAATATAACATGATCATATTTCAATGATACTGTGATTGTCTCTAAATAAATATATATTTGTACACTGTATATCGTGTGCATTTATAATTTGAGATTTCTGCAAGTAAAATTTTCAAGCCATTAAGAACAAAAATATTTTAGCAGAAAAAAAAGATAAATAAATCTGTAAAAACCACATCACATTTGTAACTAACGTTTCCTTGTACTCTTTTGTACATGATTTCCCTGTATGTCTTTTTTTTTCTAGAGAACTGACAGTGATTTTTCTCTGAATAAATTTGATTTCAGTGAACATCTTACCAGAACAATTCAGCAGATTATTGCCAACAAATCTTATAATTTGGAACCATGATCAGGGGATAAACATTGATGCTTGAACTCTTAAGACTTGCACATATTGTCTCATGAAATCTTTGAGACCCAATAGCATTCAATAAACAGTAGTTGACGTAATTTTACATCATTCTTTTTAACGGAATCATCAGGGCTTGAACTCAGGAACCACCGGCTGCGAAATTCATAACAATCATTACTATCCTTGCTTTTCTTAGAATATTGTCATCTGAATTGTCAAAAATTTTTATTCATAAAAATATATTATAGCATACAAAAATGGTTGACCAATTTTACTATCAGAGAAATTGGTTTTAATGGAGGGATTATAAGAGGATTAGGATTTTGATTTTAATCTCCAAATTTTTTATGGATGTCCGATTTTTATTCCACATTTGAAAAATTACCAAATTTACTGTTTTTTTTTAACTATATTTTTTCAAAGTACTTGTGAAAAGAAATTAGAATTAATAAAAACACATATTTTTTTTGTATACACATATACTTATATAATACGTAGCGTTTTGTTTTCTTATCTTCTGCAGAGAACGATAAAGAGCCGATGTTAAAGTAGCTTTGTATATTTAAAATATTCCTATATTTTTACTTGATAAAACTCATCCAAAATAGAGCCTTCATTTTTTTGCACCAGGGCTTTTGGATACCTAGCTACGCTACTGGTTAGAAGTCAGGGAAAGCGTATTCAAAATTTTTAGGGGTCCACGATGTTAGGCTGATACATAAAGGGGGAGTGGTGATCAGAAGCCGCTGATCTAATACAATGCAACACGCACAGAAAGATTAATTATAGTTTGTCCTATTATCCTCTGAAAGTTTTCTCTTCATCTGAGGCACTATTTGCACCTTTTTTTTATATGTGCCGTCAGCATCATACATTTTTGGAGAAAATACTATTGTAAGTAATCATCGCATAAAAATAAAATTTAAAAAAAATCTAAAGAATAAATTTACTAACGAATTTCTATTAAAGTGTCCACATCAATCAAAACAATTCTTTACACAACACGACTATATCATTCTCTATTCTTATTTCCTCATCCAATCTTCTAATGCTTTTGTTCTCGCCTATGTAATTTATTAATCTGTTTTTAAGCTTACGAGTAAAAAAAATCAAAGTCTGACTTAAAGTGTTTTTTCTTAAATTGCATGCATAACAAGTGTAGAATTATGCTGATGATTTTTTTTTCTCTGCTACAACGCATGCTATCATTAGACCGGCTTAAGAATAGCAAAATTAGTTGTATGACCTTCAAGTGTCATTTTTTTCACCTTGAATTATCGTATATTTTATAAGAATCAAACCTAGCCGATTTATGTATCATAAAAGCTCCTGGCCTTGATTATCCACACTGGTTTGTTTTGAATAACACCTTAATGGCTTAATATGACCTTAATGGGAAAAAATTCAAGATCCCTCTTTGAATAATCTTTCAGGGTAAAAAGTTCACTGACCGTGGAAAGACTTAAAAAGATACCAAATATAAGCAATATTATTCCTCTAATAATATATCTACAACGTAAAGAACCGTGAGAAAAAATTGTCTTTTTTAAATAAATTATTAGGAATTATATAAATATATATTGATAAAATGCGTGCTTCCAAAAGTAAAAATATATTGGAAATCTATTTTAGTCAAAAACAAGTTTCTGAGGACACACCATCCTTATAAAGTGTGTACCGATGTACATGCATACATACATACATGATCTTGTGTGATTTTTCTTATGAATATGTGTAATTTGAAATAAAATGTATCAAATTGAATTAAATATTTTAATTTTTTATACTTTATTAAGTGAAGTTTGAAGCATTTGTGAGGTTTCCAATTTTTACCCTGGATTCAAATTATATTTCAAAATATAAGAAGTCTTCTTAACGTGGTTTTCTTTTGAACATGGTCGCGGCCAAAATAACCTTATAGCCATGGTCGTGAACTCCCAGTTTGTTACATATCAGTCGATAATGACCGGTTTTAAACCCCTCCCATACACCAAGCGATTTTTAATTTTTAGCATAAAGCTTACATCTCAACTCTTTCTCTGCCTCGTCTACATGTTTTCTTTATGTAAACTAATCTCAGTGGCACAATAGCCGATGAGACCCAAGGCCTACCATGCCCATCTCAGTTTTCATGACTGAGCACTGAGATGCATGAACACATGTTCCGGTCAGGTGGTCAGTCTGACGCGAAAACCCCAGTGTTTAGGTCCCAAGCAAGCTTGGTACTCATTTATCAACCCACTGAAGGGATGAAAGGCTAAGTCGACCTTGCCCACCCGTGGTTTAAACAACGGATTTGTGGTGCGGAAGCGCGATACCCTACCACTTAGCCACTGGGCTTCTTTTTTTTTGTGTGTAAACTCCTCCTATAAAAGTAGTCTGTGTGCGCCACTGACAGTCGATCTATAAGTTCGAGCCCTGATTCTACTTAAGATGCAGTGGTGTAACGGAGAATATTAGGACCATCTGCAAAGTTTCGGACCCAAAGCCGGATCTTACAAAGGGTACGTACTTGAGGTCAGTCAGGTTTTGGGTCCCCTAGAACCCTGCTCCTCCCCCCTCCGCGATGCGGGGGTTCTCTGAGAGTGTACATTACGCCAAAGTTAAGATGCATTTTTAACAACCGTGGTTCAAAATTTTCATGTGAGTAGAGATGTGGAGAAAAAATGAGATCTCAAGAGTCCAGTGGAGCAACGGAGAACATTTGGGCCCCCTTGCAAAGTCAAGTTTTGACCAACAAATTGGATTTTACAAAAGGGTAGATACTTGGCGACTATTAGGCTTCCCCCCCCCCCGCGGTACGGGGGTTGCGGGGGTGTACATTACGTCTTTGCAATAGACTCTATCATCACACTATGGTTCAGAATTGCTAAGTCTATTATCAATAATTCTGGTGTTATTTCTGGTGTGGCATTAAACCCTTGCGCATTATGTAACCACTAGTGGATATATGCTATGTTTAGAGCAAAATCTAATTGTAACCTCATGTAAATATGTAACATAGCCTATTTAGGTGCACAACCATTGTAACCAGCGCAGGAAACATTATAAGATAGATTTTCTGTTATTTGAATTGTATAAAAGTACAAAAGTTAAGTTACAAAATGTCTGGGTTACAAAAATTTAAAAATAGGAATTAAAAACATACAAATCTTTTGTGAAATTAGTCGAAGTGTTCCTCGGAACAAAAATCTTTTCCGCGTGCGTTACATTAGTTTATTGTCATTTTTGTTCCATTTCTTCAACTTCTTCATCACTTATAGATGTGTCCGTATCATAGTCAAAGTTGTATTCATCGGCTTACGCCAAATATTCTCCTTCAGGATCACTTTCGTTGAAATCCAAAGACAATGCCCTATTGGTAAGAAAAAGTAAAAATAAACAACAAAAAAATTGTTATACAAACTTAAAGAAGCGAAACGAAACACAAACGAATGCGCGCCTTTGTCGGTGTCAAAAGGAAAAATGAAATGTGCGTCGTAACTTCAAGGTCAGTATCCTCAGAAATCTGGGATTTCTGAGGATACTAGAAAGCTCAGTCTGGTACGCAAGGGATTAATATACGAATCATAATTTTCTGGCATAATGCTCCTATTATTCATATTGTTTTTATTAGTTTTTATGCCACATAATGCATAAAAATTAGAAAGAACAAAGAAACTCATTTTCTGTGTAGGAGCCCCGCAATAATAATATTCATAAGTTTGCTAATAACAAACTTTGCACGTCATTAAATTTTTGGAAGGATCGAACATCATTTTCGTCAAAATTTGAAAGTTACTTTTTAAATATTCAGTGTAGTATTTGAATATACTCTTAATAAATTATTAAAAACAATTTTAAAAAACTAAATTTACAAGGCAAAATTTCAGAAATTTTTACGTTATTGCATCTTTACAATAAACAAATTAAGAAATAATGTCATAATTCTGCGCGAATTTTTTACTTAAATTTAGATATATTTTACGAAATCTTTTTATTGACACCTACTTAATTTGATTCTTAAATCTCGGCCTCTTAGATTTTTATTACTTGAAACATATTTTATACAATGTGTGCGATCATTAAATATTTTATCATCATTTTGTTTTATGCAATAATTAATTTTTCAAAATTGTTTAAAATGTAGCACCTACAAAAGAACCGAACCAAGAAAATATTGAAATACATAAAATATTCATGATTTCGAAAGCTGATAGAATACTTAGTAATTTCAAAACGAAAGTCAAAGGATAAATATATAGCGTGACTTAAGCATATACAGACACGAAATTTAATTGTGTCAATCCATCCCCCCCCCCTATTTCCTTTTTTCCTGCATTTTTTTTAATCAGCATCGAAACAGCTTTTAAACAACATAGTCATATTTTGTTTCAAAATTTTGAACCATTACATGAATTGGTAAAGGAGCTTTCGCAAAGGTTTTCCAGGAAATATGTGAACATGAACCAAATATTTACTAAATAATATTTAATTTTAAAAAAAAACTCTCACAAACATTTTGTGGTTATCTTTCTTTTAATAATAAAGGAAATAAGGATATAGACTTTATGTATATAATTTTACACAAATAGCCAATCCTAATTTTATTTCAATGTAGTATAGGTATGAATTCAGGTACAGCGAAATAC